>VZTO01017030.1:88228-187781 GCA_013400615.1 Syrrhaptes paradoxus | reverse complement strand
TAGATGTTCTTGGCTATTACTTCATAGCTTGATGTCACTGGCACAACAATCTCTTACAGAAAGAAAGCAGCAATTGCTGAAATACTTAATATTGCATCTCACCTTCACCACAGGAACCTTGGTTCAATTTGTATTAAGTCAGACACAATGTTTTGGAGAAGTACCAACAATTTCAGCTTCTCCTTACCATTTCAATGAAACAATTCTTTTCTCCTTCAGCTGAGCTAATTATGAACATTTAATGTATCAAAATGAACAGAAAGGTACCACCGTGCATCTGCTCTCCAGCTCTTAATCCATGTATTAACATGAAGGCTCAGTTCCCAAAATATGACATTAACTATATTGCGATGTAAATACAACTCCTTCAACTACCATTTCATAAGTAAAACGTATGCTTGGCAAAAGCCAAGCCTGACTTGAATAGATGAAACTGTCCTCTCCCAGCTAGAGACGTCTTTGTTACTTCGGCTCCTGGTGTCAATTCCCCATGCCAGTTCATCTTTTGTCCTCTAATTGAATTAATATTCACTTCCTCTTACTAATCCCCAGACACTTGTCTGAAATGATCTAAGATACAGCCCACGTTTACAAGAAGAAGAGAAAAGATTTATATCAGGGCATCAGCTTGATAGCTACAGAGGTTTCCTAATTTGCTGTGCAGCCAGGCAATCTGACTGCAGGAATATTCTGAATTTTTACTGCTCCACTACAACTTGGATGTAATGTTTTGCTTTTATCCCTGTGCTGGAACCACACTCAGAATAATGTTCTGATGTGATTTAAGATCTTAAAGAAAGGAACACTCCTTCCTGGATTTTCCAGACACCAGAAATACATATAAACTTCAGTGCACTGTAGGTTTGCCAAGTCTTTGGTTTGGCTATAGTTATTATGTCACTATGAGGAAAAAAAAAGGTGAATCTTTTCAGCATCAGACTTACACTCTTCAGCATTTTCTAGTGCAACAGAATGTGTGGAATGGTGAAAACAGAGATAAAACAACAGTTGCAATTATAGCTCCCTTCTGATCCCCTGGATCAAAACCTTTAACTAAAGTTTGGCCTCTTTAGAGCTTAGGAGTTTTGCCATCAATTTTCAAGAGATCAGGTTTCACTTTTGTCCCAAAGTTATGAATGGAAAAAAATATCTATGCTGACAGCACACTGGAAATCCTAGAACACAAAGCCACTGTCCCCCTCGAATGCAACCACACAATAGTCTCAGTGTGAAGGAAATAAAACGCTGTTTTTATTCTGGCCCTCGCATTTTGCAGTCCCCCCACAAATGTATGAATGGTTCAAACATAAGACCCCATCCACACCAGGATATACAACTGTTACAACCTGGTTAGGCAGCAACGATCCACTTGAGTAGCCCCAATATGATTGCTACTATGTTACCTACACAATATACACACTAGTGTTGATGTGTCCAAATGCTGCATAGGTATTACCTTATAAAAATACTTTTTTTCTCTTTTCTTTCCACACTTCTTCCACATGAGTAAGAAGCAAGGTCTGAAAACTAGTGAATAAAAGCAGTTTAAGTGTGGCTGACCCCGGTGATGATTACTGAAACAACCCATCTTTCAGGCTGGTGATTAACCAAGCAGACATAAGAACAACTCCAACAACCAGCAGCCAGGGTGTTTCCCCGTGCTCGGAGCACGCATCCTCTGCTTGCAGAGATTTGGCTCCTGGTTCTCTGGTTCTGGGGGGAATGCCTAGAGCATCGGCAGCAACAGCCCCAGCCCCTCCAGTTCCCCCTTTGGATTCATTGAACTGTTAATTACTGCTGTCACGAGGGTCTGAGGACATCAGGTAAACAAGATTGACAGACCAAGGCACAATTTTCTGCTTGTTTTAGTAGACCAACAGACGAGCACATAAGGTCTTCAAACCAGCACGGCTCTTACTCTGTTATCATCTCAGATCACCACAACAAGAGACTTAATGAAGAGCCTGTCAGTCTGAAAGCTTACTTGATTCATCTATTTAGTTACCAAATGCAAGACAGGATCAACAGGAGAGGCTGAAGCCACTCACGCACTGTGTCACCCCTGTGCATGCTTTGAGCACCCTGCTGAGAGGTGTGGGATGTACAAATCGCCTCAAGTCCATCATTACCCCATACACACCAGTGAAATTAACCCCAAGGCAACCCAAGTGTTTCCCAGTTATTACTACTGGAAAAAAATCATCCCAAATTCACAGCTAATTTCAGTCATCCCTAAACTGCATATTTTCCAGGGTACCTTTTTGCTCAGCGCTGTCCGTAACCATGGGGTGCAGCCCTACGGGAGAAGAAGCGTGCTTCTCCAGTGCGCTAAGCAAGCAGTGCGGATTAGACTGCAGCAACTGGCTCAACCCACCTTACACCTCCCCACAAACTCCAGCAAGGAGAAAACTTACTTAGAAAGTGTCCTTAAATAATCTGTGCTTGATTTAACGATTTACATACTTGTAGGAAAATTCAGCAGGCTGCCTCCCTGCAGTAACGCGCAATTTTTTTAGCACATCAGTTCCAAAAGGTACACTGGCTTCTGCAGTCACATCTTTCAATGGGCATTATTTTAATCTTGTTTTGTCTATGTTATTTACAGAGAAGCATTCCTGAATCTCTCTGCATAAACTGGCAAGCAGATTATTGCACTTCTACTGAAGAACGCTTTGGTGAGATGCAGCTGGTTACATTATTGAGGTTAATTTATATTGAACAGAGCTAAAAAGTGAATGACTAATACATACCGATATTACATACAATATCATTGAATATTACAGGTCAGTTTGTAGGACTTGAGGTGGTACATCAGATACAGTTAGTGTGTGTAAATTAGGACTTGGAGAATCTAAACTCTTGAAAATAATTGCAAATTTAACAACTGCTCCTTTCCCTCCTTAATATTAAATTTAGATGGTAAAGGAGAATTACAAGTACCAGTAGATAGGTCTGATGTCAGTATTCTCTCATTTTCATAACTATGTCTATCGGGATACATTACAATCCCTCATGGAGGGAGCAGTTGCAACTGGGCTCTCTGGATTTAAAGACATCATCTGGCCCTGTTGCAAGTAGGCTACGATTCTGCTGCATGGAGTTAAGAAACCTCCTGGATAACAACAAAAAAAAAAACAGGGGAAAAAAAGGCAGGTGTTTAAACACAGTTGCTACCTTTCACACAACTGAGAAGCCTGCCTGAAAGCTACTTGCACCAGAAATATGTAAGTGAGGCTACAGTTTACAAGGTCTAGGCTGAGAATATTGGGATACAGCTACTTACCCAGTGACGCCAGAGCGCTTGTTAATGCGTAGGCAGAAAGGATGCACCCTGCAGGAGCTGCTGGCAGGAATCTCTGCTCATTACACCTATTTGCAAACAGTGATGTTCTCCCACTGTTCTTTGCTTCCTAATCCTCCAAACCACCACATCCCCCTGCATTTTGAGGAATGATCATCCAGGTTTTCTGGTATATAACTTTCAAGTGGGGAGGAAGAAGAAGGAACTTAATGCAGAGGAAGAAGCAGGTGCCCCATTTGAACATTACTCAGTTCGGAGCAAGCATTTGACTGAACCAACATGGTTCAGCTCACCAGAGGCCAAATTTGGAGACAATTAAAGACAAAAAGACGCTGAACGGCACCAGGTCAGAGTGCTGGAGCCCAAGTCTTCTCTCCACCCAGCTGCCCAAGCGCTTGTCTAACAGGCAGCCCACACATGGCTCACAAATATCCAGCTTTGAATCCTGTGTTCCCCTCTTTCCCCTTCAATACATAAAACCCTTTGGTTTTGGCCATGTCTCATATATTATTAAATCTTTCTTCTCATACTTTTATGCCTCCAGAAAGCCTTTATAATAAAACTCATATGCTCTCAAAATAAAAAAATATGAGTCAAGGACTGGAGAAATTAAAAAGATGTGTCTCTGATGCTTCTTTTTCTATCAGGGAAATCTGAGCTATTTTGAGTGACAACTGTATTTTTTCATTTCATGCAGGTAACAAGTATTTTATTAAACACAGGTGCCCAAAAATTCATCCCAATGCACTACAGTAACTTCAATGAGCGTGTCCTGGGGATAATTCTGGCCTTGAGTGCTGGTAGTTACTGTACATACTTGTCTGATTAATTCCTCTTGACTTACAAAGGCATCCATCATGTCACAATGGATGATCTATTAAGCACACTATACCTGAAACCCTCCCCTCCCCAAGTCATTTCCCCAGCATCTAAAACAGGCTCTTATCATTTCTAATCAGTAATTAATAACAAAGCATTCTCACTAGTGCAATTTTTCTGCTAAGGTTAATGTAATATTTCATCCCAGGCCAGATGCTGTTTTATGACTTCCAAGCACGACAGTAAGCAATGTCTTTGCATAAGAAGTAATCCACGGAGTAAATCAATTAGCTTCTCTTTCATCAGCAGGCATTTTTCTGCCGCAAGGGAGGCTAATTAGATATAAAGTTCTTGTTTACCAACAGAAGTATATACCTCAAGTTTGGTGTTGTATGTTGACTTTTCTTCCCTACGTCTCCCTTCTGCATCTTTTCCATTAAGGAGTTTTTAATATATGATCAGCCAAATAATGTGATTATGAGCTGCACTTACCACATTGTTATTAACTACACAGATTTGCCTACAAAGATCAACATCAATCACACAACATGTTTTCTGTATTGGTAAAACTTCTGGGCCACCTCTTGCCCTCAAGAAGGAAACATACGTATTTATAACTACTCATCTCAGTTGCAAAACATCAATAAATTCTAATATATTGCTCTTTAGATAAACTGCACTGTTTGTCCTACTCCAAAGTTCACATGTGGACATCTGTACTGCTGTGCCGGCAAGGAAATTTGGCACCCAGAATACATATAAGTGAAAGCTGGAGAAAAATTAGTGTATAGCACTGGTGTCTAGCACTCGTGTAATCTTGTCTTACTGATATTGGCAAGTAACTTTGGAGACCTATGTTTTTTCCTCCCTTTTGATTAATAAAGTAATTGTCTGGCATCTCAGGCTCTTCATGTATGACATATCTGAAGAATTACCTCCTATGTAAACCTATCCTCTTTCAACAGTTCAAAACCATTGCCTCTTGTCCCATCACTTCAGGTCCTGGTGAAAATTCCTTTTTATAAGCCCCCTTTATATGCTGAAAAGTCCCCCCAGAGCCTTCTCTTTTTCAGGCTGAACTACTCCGACTGTCTCTCTCAGTCTTTCTCCACTGGAGAACAGGATTACCAAGGGCAGAAATACCAGGTTACAAGCATTTGACCCTTTTATGCAAAGTGCTTTGGATGATACGTACATAGAGCTAGGACCACAAAGCTCATCACAAATCTCTTTCCGGGAACTAGTACAGTTGCCCACAGAGTCATCCTAGCGAGCAGAAATCAACTGAAGATACGAAATTACCAATCCAAGTGAAAGCTGAGTGCTGTGGGCTGAACTAGTTTGATGTTTGCTGATGCTATCCAGGCAGCCTGAGCCACGGATAATCATGTGTCAGCTCTCAAAAAAGGAGCGTTCGCAGCCTGACGTGACTATGGATCCATAAACACTGTCTGCAAGGCAACAGCTCACTTTCTTCCTTTCACTTAGTGGGAAGGAGGAGAGGAAAAAAAGCAGAAGTAACAGAAGAAACGTGTTATTTCAGAATGATTGCTCCAAGCCAGTCCAATACAATTTCATAACACAAAGACAATGTGAGGTCCACAGCTCTGACTCACCACGTTTAGCAAATCACTTTTACATCCTGGCTCCAGCTACATGAAAATCTACCACCTAGAAATACATCTCCTTCACAAAAAGAAATGTGTTTGAAAAGGAAAGCAACAAATGGCAAACAGCTTGACCTTTAGTGAAATAGTCACGTTGACTCATGATTAAAGTCAGGCAATGTCAAACTAGAAACTGAAACAAACTCATCCTCGGATTAGGATCCTATTGGATACAGCTCTGGATCTCTGCTGTGTTTCTCTCAGTAGTCTACGTAGTTATTATACCAAACAATGATGCAGCCTGGATTTAATGAGAATTAAATGTTAATCTTGACAACTATAAGACAAATTCTAACTTTAAAGATGCAGTTATTTCCCATTCCTTTAACATTCGGTTTATTTTGGTTTGCAATTTCTTGTAACTCAGTAGTACATTCATTGCACCAAACAGATCAATGACAACCACTAAGTGTGCAAGCCTCGTACGATATGGCCCAGTTCTGAACTTCTGGTGACTCCAGCTCATGGGCTGATCCATAATTACCTGTTATTTTTGGAGCAGTGCAGCTGTACACAGTCATTCAAATTACAAGACACAGTTGTGTACATTGTCTTCTAAGAATATATCTTGCAAATATTTGTTTACCCATATTCTTGAATTCCTGGCATTTCATATACAAAAAAAACCCCACTGAAGATACAATGCAAGCTTATGTCACATTCCTGCAAGGCTCTTCATCTGTGTTCAGTTACATCTAGATTTTCTCCTTTGCTACTTGCTGTGTGCTGAATCCTCTTTCTCTTTCCATTTACAACTATGTGGCAGTAGGAAAATAGTTCTGGTTAATACAGATCTAAATTGGCTTTTTAATACACTTGTTAAAGAAATGGTCCATTTCAGCCCTCAAAATTTGCCACAGGTATCTTTGTACCTTATTACTAAACCTCTACCCGAAAATGAAAGGGAAAAAAAGATAATAGAGTCTGAAAGATGTGCTGCACACTGCCTGTCATGTATGTGGAGACCACAGCCTGAAAATCCACTTACTCAGTGTAAATCCAGTTCAGTTATATTGACTTTTCTTTCCCTCACAGTATATTAGTGCTCATGAAACACCTTGCCATGAAAGCCCTAGAGAAGAAATCTTTTGTCCACAGACAAATGCACTTCCCACATTCTGCTCTATTAGAACAGGCAAAAGGGCAAAAGCTTGTTCCTACTTTTACAATAACCACAAGGCCAGACACTCAACTAAGATATAAATAACACATGGGCTTTGTCGTGAACACTTGCTCTAGCCCTAATTCAATGCTATCTCCACCCACTTATCCTCTCCTTCTCCACCAAACATATGAACAATTATGATCAGTCCACTAGAAATTTGACTGCAATTCTAACATTCAGGTCCTACAAGCCACCAGACCACCTTTCAGTCACCTCCAGATCATTGCTGCATTTGACTTTACTCAAGCCAAATCTTCCCTTCTGTTTTTGTGTTTTTCTCTTTCTTTTTTCTTTTTAATTTTCTTCATTTCCTTTCCTCTTTTCCTTTTTCCTTTCCTTCTCTTTCTCCCCCTTCCTCTTCCCTTTCCAATTCCTCTTCCCCTTCCACTTCCTTCCATTTCCTTTTGTTTCCACAGTCATTTACCGAGCCAAAAAGAGATTCAGAAGACAAATGGTGGCATCTGCAAACAACTCAAACAACTCCATAGAAGGAAACAAAACAGTGCAGGATCACAGAAGCTGTTATATGTCAACACAGTAAATACCCACAGTCAAATTCTCAGCTGGTGTAAATCAACTTGTCTCCATCTGGTTTTATGAGGGCAGTGCAACCTGATGCTGAACACACAGCAGAAAAACTTCATTCATATTAAACTACAGCATTTTAAATCTGAAAGAGTATTGACCCTATCTGGCACCTATTTTAAGCGACGGCCAAACTGTCATCTCCCCTGATAACAAACAGCCAGGAGCACACAGCACATGATGATGTATGGGCCCTTAATACCATTTCAAAGCAGGGAGCCCCGTACAGACCCCTCCCTTGTCCAGCTCTCTCCAGGGTCCTGGGGACATTTCCAGAACAGCAGCAGCAGCAGTCATGGGTGCACACTGCTGCCTACACAAGGAAACCTGAAGAACATGAAATGTTCGGTGCACTCTGTAGAAGAGGATGGCGAGCCATAGCTGGGTTTTCCTGTTATCCTAGATAATGTAAAAAACATGCACATGGACACATTAAATATTTAAAATTTCCTACCCTTAAAAAAAATCACAACTGCACCTAGTTTGTAGTAATCCAAAGCCATAGCTTCAGGGCATCTTTCAGTGGCCTGAGTCCGGTGTTTGAATTCTACAGACTCCTTTGAACTACAAGGAGAATTACAAATATCTGCTCAATCAGCTCCACTGTTCCTCTGAGCCAGCTAAACTGAGTGCTAAAGATTTCCCATGATGGCACACACAGCCATCAGCACCCAGGAGAAAAATGTGGGTTCAAAGCACCAGGAGTCCAAAAGGTTCTGCTGGTCAAGCATTAAACTTCAAACCAGTGTTTCCACTACCTGTATCAGTAAGAGACATTTTGGCCAAAAATACCTTCTTGCATATTGATCATATGTTGACTTCTGAGCTGACTGTCCAAATGTCTGATTGTAACTGCTTCAGCAAGGAACTGCAAAGGAAGATTAGGGGTCTGATCTCTAACCCCCCCCCCCCCCCCAACTGCTGGTGAATTCTTGAGAAGCAAGCACCCTACTGCCAAAATATAGACCAGTCTCTAATCTGACACCTTAAGAAAGGTGAGACAGACATTTCTTTGGGTAAATACCAGAAAAAGAAAGATGACCCACATACTTGAAGAAATATTTGAAGGGTCATCTCCAATCTGTTGTCTTCTATGGCAGCCTCTACTCACGGACTTATCTTGTTCCTGTTTTCCCAAAACGCATGCACTTGCTTGCCTGACATTGCCAGTCCCTCTAGGACTGAGTGCAGCACGCAAAGCCCTATCCAAAAGCAAACAATTATCAAGAACAAAGGAAAAAAGAAAAACTAAAAACTTGATAAGAACAGATGTCAGGAAACTGATGGAAACACTTCGGTGTGAAAAAACGACATCTGCTTAGTTCAACATTGGCTGCAAGAATTGCCACGCTTCCTCAAACACTGACTTTTCTGGCTGCCTTGTAGGTGAGCCCGGAAATGGATGCTGATGCTTTGCTTGGTCAGGGCGCAGAGAAAGGAAGGAGAGACATGAAGGAGCTGCCAGCTGTGTCCCCTGCTTCAGGAAGCTCAGGAAATCTTTTCAGTTGACCAAGCTTGCAATGACTCTGTGATTATGGCCCTTCAATGGATGGGGATATTTCTTTCTTATGGGATGGCCTTTAATGATGTTAAAGGGCAAGAAGGTTTTGACTGACACACAGCAGACACCAGAGAGAATAATTACGCAGCCAGACTCTCTTCCCTCACCTGCCCTTCCTGAGCATCTGCAAAGAGTCTTTAAATTTAACCTGCAAATGGTAATATTTTTCCTTTGTAGCACTGGATTGTTCCTCTTCAGGGCTTTTACATGCACTTTCCATTTACGCAACGCTAACTCCCATAATGGTCAATAAAGGCCAGCATATTAGTACGATAAACTCATGTTCCCAGCCATGCACAGAATTCAAATTGAATTAGAAAGTCAGCCTATGTTCATAAAAACAACACTATCGAGCAAATAGAGCTTTCCTCCACTACATAACACATATCACATATCTTTGGGTTGTTGTCAATTCTCCATATAAATACTTCAAATCACTTAGACTTCATTTTGCACACTATATAGTGAGTCTCTTAATAATCAAATAGTATTTAAAACATTTACTGCCTTGTTAAATCTAACAAGTTAGATTTATTGGGATAGTCACTTTCCTTAATAGCCAATTTAGTAAAACTCAATGTATTCATTGATGGATAAATATATAATAGGCAGTTGTTAAACCTTAATAAATATGTTTAAGAGTCAGCTGGCATTTTCTCTCAATGGCAGCACTTCCCCTCGGCTGCCAACAGGAAATGCTGCTCCTGAATGTGCCAATTCAGCCCACATGTAGGGAATAAACCTATGTAGAGGAGCGAACGGGAGCAAGACTTTCAGATAGCTTTCCTGCGCTGCTTGTCACAAGAAGAACTCTAACTGAGGTTATCCTAAACTCCCATCAACACCATCAGGTGTTACATAGCACACAGGGTAAGGAAGAGACCCCATACAAGCAACGAACCAGGACAGGAAGGGTTGCTGGCTTCCTGAAAGCCATATAAATGATATCCATGTATTATTATTTGCAACTTAAGGTCTTACTGCACTCCCTGTTTCTTGTACATCATGTCACATTCTCTCATCCCACCCTGCCACTCTGTGTGTTATCAACAGATTAAATTACAATGCCTCAGCTTCTAGCTAGGAGATCTAAAAGCACTCTTTTAAGGCTTTTAGGTATCTAAAAGAATTTAGAAGAGTCGGCACCATTAGACAACTAAAAACCTTTAAAAACCAGGCCCTTAGCTCAAACTGTAGAACTTTATGGCTCAACTCTGCAGGTCCAGGATCAGTCCTCCAAGCTGAAGGCAGCTACTGCATACAAATGAGAAAAACCAGATCAAAATATCTTCGAGACTGTATTTGTGCACTGGGCTGGGAAATTTGATAATAGCCACAAGACACTCACCTGGGTGGGATTATACAGTTCCTGGAGTGGGCTTCTGGATCCTTTCCGGCAGCAAATGTCCATCCCAAATGGATTTCTACGCATTACTGCAAGGGGAAATTAAAATTAATACAGGTTAGCAACATTGGTTAGCAGTAACCTATTGCAATACCTATAGCAAGAAGAGATTTTCTGACAGATTAGGGGGTTCTAGAGACAGAATTGTGTCTTAATTCCTGATTTTACTTTCCCTAGAAATTGTCCGAGAGAGACATCCTTTATCTATTGTGGAAGTTGCTTAAAAAAAAAAAAATTGTTCCCTGGTTCTCCTCTTACAAAAGATGTTATCCAATAACTTCCAGCTTGGATGCACAAAAATTCAAGCATAGGAACTGAAGCGACGGAATTATCACCAGTGCTGATGCTTCTCTGACCATCAGGGAAGAGTCAGATGGATTCCTATAAACAGCACCTCTGAGAGGCAACCTTCTCTCAGCCTAAATACAGAAGTACACAGGATCCTAATATTAGAACATCTAATTTTAAAGCTTTTGGCCTAACTCTTTGGTTTCTCCTAGAACAGACACTCAGCAGTACATGACACACATAACAGTCAATCATTGCTGCACTTCCTGCTGCAAACGATATTTTGCTCTATATATTGCAACGGAATATTTGACTGATCCAAAAGCCAACCCCTACTATGATAACCCAGTTGGATATCAGCAGGTTTCCAAACCAAAGGTTTTGTCAAAGGTCTGACTGAGGATTATTTTGGATGATAAAGCTTTTTCAGAAGAGACATTGATCTGATCATGAGTTTCAAGTTAGACCTTTGTGGCCATAAAAATCCACATAAGAAGCCATTTGGCTCCAACCACCCTCTAGAGTCACGAGCTTGCCTGTCCTCTAATCTCACATGGTCCACATCATCCTCTGCAAACACTCCTCTTGCTCTGCTAACTGTGGAAGGAGCATCAGGTGATCAGGTGCCCGCATCAGGCACTGCAGTGAGGGGAGATTTGTCTCATCAAGGTTTAATTAAGACACAACCAAAAGGAAAGAAGACATGTTCCTGCGGGGGATCCAAAGGCATTAAGCAGAGTCAGGCATGCTTTTACCTCCGCTTGCCATGTTTTGTAACCAGCAACTATTGAAGTGTCCTATAGCAACAGTTCTGAGCTGCCCCACTTGCAGACTTCATATTGCAGGCTTCAAGCCAAGCATCAGAGAATGCTGTCAAGACACGCTTTAATACAGAGGGCTGATACACAAGCACAATTGATATGTCAAGTAACATGCACCACAGAAAACTGTATACAGTTCCAATCTGGAAATGTAATAGATTCTTTCACTCACTTTGCATCTATGTTTCAATTGAAGGAAATTTATCTAATAATGTGCTGTGTTGCTTTTCCACTGTGCAAAGAGAAATTCCACGGGTCTTGTGGCAGGAGTCAGACATATATGCTCAGTAAACAGACTGGCTAAATGTTTTGATTTTCTTCACAATTAGGATAGGAATGTTATTAGAGGCTATAATTTTAATTTACATGTTTAAATCCCTGATTAACCTCTGAGCATTTCTAGTCATGCAGCAAGTATTGGCATTACCTGAGTTTTGTGCTAATGTATGTTTTAAAAAGTTAACTTAGAAAGTGTGTAAAATAGTTAAAACTTTAAAAAGATTTTGCATGAGTAATGTCAGCTACCAGTGTCTGGATGTGATTTTTAGAAGAAAACACTAAAGTGAGGGTGTGAGACATCCAGCAGTCATACTAACTACAGAGCTCCTGTCCATCCTGTCCTCATCTGTAACACCCCTCTGTATTCCTGTACCAGGAACTGTGTCCAGGTGTGCTTCAAAAATGATTTTGTAGCCTCCTCACCA
This sequence comes from Syrrhaptes paradoxus, assembly GCA_013400615.1. Lineage (NCBI taxonomy): Eukaryota > Metazoa > Chordata > Aves > Pterocliformes > Pteroclidae > Syrrhaptes > Syrrhaptes paradoxus. The sequence goes on along the minus strand of VZTO01017030.1, from coordinate 175,465 downwards.
TTACAAGAACACTTTCTAAAATGGAGCCTTCCAGTCAGGAGCAAAACACATCAATTCCATTTAAAAAACCAAAGAAGGAGGCACGGGAGAGGGGAACACTTCAATGTATCCAAGTCATTAGACTGTGATTTACCAGGAGCCTGAGACACTGATTCCTTGTACAAAAATGAAGAAGAATAATTCTAGTGTGTTGTTCCCTAATTTATTACTTCACTTTTCATTTCCATTAAATACAGTAAGCAGTAATGTGTATAAATGTGTATAAATGTATCCCTTCCTGCTTCACTTAGCCAGCAGGTATCAACATGGCAACATTTCATATGCAGCACTAACAGCCATAAAGATTAAATTATTTGCACAACATGCAAGATTTGATTCCCAGATGTAAACAAACAAAAAAGGCAACTGTCTCCCCAGCAAAAGCTAAATGCTAATGTAGAACCTTAGCCACAGAAACCATTAAATCTTTTTTATGATTCTAAATATTATTTAATTGGTTTGTTTTCTCAATAAAGCCTTTAGAAGAAGACTGCAGAGTTAGCATAGCAATACAGCAGCTCAACACAGGACTTGGTTCCCTATTTACTGGTGTCAGGAACAGCACGCCCTGACGCAGCTGTACACAGCACCTCTGGGCACACCTAGAAAATACTTGTGCCTGGAATTTAACTGCAGCATCGAAATAAACAGGAATACTCCCCTTTCCTCAGCAAAAATCCCACTCAGACCTTTTGCAAAATTGTCCTTAGGTGAATAATTATCAGTCACGTTAGTCCAAAACACTTGCTGGCATGCCTGTGGACAAACTCACCTCTCAGGGCTCCTGCAACCTGTTTTCTACTGTCTCAGCTACCCTGAGGCAATGTTTCATTATGTGAATGACATGACCTTTTTTTGCCTGAATCTCCTCTATAGCAACCTGCAGTAAGAAAGCTGTAATACGGACGCTAAGTGCAGCTATACTAATTTTAACAACACTTTCACTAAGACTCTGTCACACTATTGTGGTAGTGAAAACTAAAAAATTAAGCCCTTTACCTTCATCAGACCTTCTTATTAACACAGTAAATATCTAAATTTACATTTTATGGCTTGGGCTGATCTCCATAAATAATTACAGTTAATTATAATCTAATGATAAGTATTGCATATGCATGGCTCCAAGAACTGATTAAAAGATCACATTCATGCACACTAAGTGTGTGAAGCAGCTGACAGCAGCATTCAATGCCTTTAATGATTAAAGAGTAGTACTAATGCTGCAACTGCAGCAAAATCAGCAATCCCCTGAATTTAGCCAGGACTGCGAGCAGCTGAATGAAATGTTGGTTCATTACTGAAATACAAGAGCTGTAAGCACAAGACCTTTCCTCCATCTCCAGGAACAATTTGTCCAAAATGCAATCTTGGCTCATCTCGTTAAAATCTGTGGAATCACTATTCATTAATTTAATAGCAAGTCTGGAGAGTGTGTTATCAAGGCACCAAATTTCAGTGTCTCAAGAGAGAAAGATAAACAGCCCTGTGGATTCGAAAGCTTATCAACATAATAATCATCTGTGTATTCCCACATAGAGAGAAGGAAACCACACCTGCAGGCCTTAAATTATCTCAGAACAGAAGCACCCATGAACAACTTCTGGAAAACTCCATTTAGACCCACTAATACCATGAGCAGGAATTTGACCTGTGAATTACAGTCCACTGAGCACGAGAACACAGCTCTCCTCAGGCAAACCTTCTTCAGTGCATGCGCAGAAAAAAAGTCCTGAGGTTTTACCACAGCCTTGATCCATTAGATGACTATGAATTAAAATGCAATCCTTCACATTAAAAACATATTTTGGAAAGGTATGATTTGGGAGCATAGTGAGAGCTTGCAGGTCATCATCCAGGCCAGGTAACCTTTGAAACTCCGGCCACGGTCCAACAATCGATGTGTTTACAAGCGTCTCTTCCCCAGGTCCCCCGGGTGCTGAACCCGTGATGGCAGAGGCAGGGTTACAAATGACACAGTAAATGCACATGGCAAGGCACCTACCAGATCTCGGCATCTACGAGAGGGGATGTCACCTCTAGGTTGTATCTAGCCAAAAATGCAAGACAACAGTGCCTAGAACAATGGGCACAAGTGGGGAGGAGGAAGGTGCAGACAGGTATGGTATAAAGCCTTAATTTTGCTGTGTGACATTTCAGAAACCGAAGATCATTCACATGGAAGCATGTGAACCAGGCTTCAGCTGTCACCTCCACTAGGCAGAAGGCATTTATAATGTACCTGGTAATCTACAAAGACCCTGTCCCAGAAAGGGAGACCTCCAGTAATTCCCACAGGATGAACAATGACAGGAGAAAATACTAAAAATAAGAAGCCACATCAATGCAATTTCTGCTTCTCCCTATTGGGAACTACAGAGAAACTGAGAGAGGGGACACAACGGCACTTCTCTAGTGAGATTATTGTCCTGAAAATGTATGTGAACAGTGGGACTACCTAGAGAGAAGAGAAAGTGGGGAGAAACCATAAGAACTAAGACTCTTGGAGACTTAAAACCAAAACAGTCACCCTCTCACAGTGCTGGAAGGGTAAATGAAACCATTTCTCACAAGCATGTGTGGGATCAAGTCACAGAGGAGACTCTGCCAGAAGAGACAAACAAAATAATTTGTCACTTCTTCCCCTGGCCTTACAGAGACAAACAAGTGACATTTTGAAGGCTGGATGTGTGCAATCAGCAGACACCTATACCACTACCATCCTACAATCCCATAAACATCAGAGGCTCCCATTTCCAAAACTTCTGTAGGATACAAGTTCCTTGACTGCTGTCTGGCAACTATTTCCTACTCGGTAACACTTAATTTACACTGCTTGGGCTATTCTAATTACTTGCAAGATAACGAAAACCAAATGTAAAAACTTTACCTCTGTTCACTGCCTCTTAAATTAACTGTCTCATATTACAAATATTTGAGAAAAGTTCTGAGGACATATTAATATTTAATTTTTCATTACATTGGTCTAAAGTACAAAGACAAAATTCCCTAATACAGCATTGCTGAAAGCTGATATACATAATTCATTCCACCTATTTGGGATACAAGTTGTCTCGCTGAAGAAAAAGTATGCATTGCCAGCATTATGTTGAGGCTCCCATTGAAGATGTGATCCCATTCTTGTTCTAAAGAAAAAGGCTATAGCCAAGTCAAATATATTCCTTTTTTGGTCTGATTTCTCTTCTTTTTTGAATTGATTTCTCTATGAATGGCTGAAAATTGACAGCAGTCTGCTTGCTTCTTTTGTCTGAAGTACGTTGCTTTCCAGCTAACGTTGCTGTCCAGCTGCCTCTAACTTCAGGCCAGGGTCAATGCTTTCCATGAAGCACCACATTGACAGCAAACAGGTACCAAACCTAGTAACTTCTACTAGAGCCTTAAACAATCAGGCTGTGACTGAACATTCACCTAAACATCCCCTACCCAAACAAGACAGAAAAATCAGTGCCACTCGACCCAGGCAAGATATTGCTTACAACTTTGGTGTCTCTAGCCACATTTAAACAAGCTACTGCCCTCAAACTTCCTGCATTTTTAAAGCAAAGCAAGAATAATCATAACCATACTGAAGGTTTTGAGAGTCTCTTGGGCTGAAGATTTGGACATGGTCTGTCTTCCAAACTCTCACACAGACTTCTGCTCTGACCCCAAAGCAGCACAGAAAATTACTTCTATTGGCTACATAGGATGAAGCACTGAAATACACATTCAAATACTACACTAAACACTTTCTCAGAGCCACTGACACATCCATAAATCAATCATAAGCATATGTCTGTAAATTACATTATAAAACTACTGCTCCATCTGTACTGGCAAGAATTATGTTCAGGGCAAACTGGTCACATCTGAATACAAACCAAGCAGGGCTCAATTCAGCAATATTTTGCACACACAGTGCTCTTGAAGCATGAAAATACTCAGGCAAAGTTGAAGTAAGTGACCCTAGGAAGCAGCCCTTCTCCAGAGTTCATCAGAGGCTCTTGGACTGAATTTTTTGCAATTTGGAACATCCTGTCCACATACCTTTCAGATACTTGGCTAAAATCATGCTGAACAAGCTTGTCATTAGTAACCAGCTCGTTCTGCTTCAGGAAAATGAGCCTTCCATAATAATTGACAACAATCTGCTCTGCAAGACTTCAGCCAAATCCAAACCGCAAGCAAAATCGGAAACTCGGTGACAAAGAGACTACCTCATTCATTTCAAACTTCATTAAAATTCCTATGTTCCCTTCTACAGACTAATCAGGCTAAGGACACTGAACGGTATGAAAGGGTTAATTTTTAATCAGCAACCAGAAGCATGAGGGGTGAATGCAAATGCTGTCACCCAGCACTGGCTCCAGAGCCTGAGGAAGGAAACTTTCAGATAGCTCTCCCACAATGATTTACGAACACTAATCCTTCAGCAGCAGTTCACAAAGATCAACGGATTGATAGCATGACATCTTGTGACATCTGGGGCCTTGTGCTTTGCTGTTTTCAGCTCAGGATTTCAGACTAAATTATCGGTCCTTCATCTGGAGACCACAGGTGCAAGAATTTATGACTAAACTCTTGTCCGGCCTCTTTCATTTTCTTAAGGCAAAACCCCAGGTTTCTTTACTGCAGCTTTGGAAATCTATTTCTAGGAAGTAAAAATCAACTAGGCATTGTATATGAACATGCCAAAGTCTTAAATGCAGAGAATGAGAAAATTCTTATTCTCCACATTAACAGAGAACCAGATTTTGCCTTACACCAGACAGAAACCAGAAACATGGGGTTTTACTCAGTGTGAGAAATCAGCAAAAATCTGTGGCCAGAGCACCTTACCAAATGAAACACCACTGTGCCTCACAGACAAACCTGAGACCTTACTGAGCTGGGTGCTGTATGTACACAGCAAAGAAACGATCCCAAAAGCTCCGGTGTTTCAGAGCTCCACCCAAGGAACAGGGATGCTGTATTTTAGTTTATCAATACTGGTTCATTGATTCAACATGTCCATCCTACCCTCCCCCTGTGTTTCCACTCCCACTCGTGTACCAGAGGGACTTACTAAAATGAGACTGTGGATGGATATGAAAAAAGTGAAGGATGGAAACCAAAGAAGAGGCCACACCTTAGTGAAATGATTACGGCTGGGACAAGCAGCAAAGCCACTAGTTATGGGACCAGGAACCAGCAAAGTAACAGTCCTCAGTGCACAGGTCAAAAAAATAGAGGCAAAGAGGTTAAAAACTTGCATGAAGTGAATTAGTTGCTACAGATCAAATTCATTTTAGGAAGTGAGATGTCTATTCTAAGCTACTAATTCAAGATCCCATAATTAGCAGAGAGCCACAGCTGCAGAGATGGGTCACCCCATGTGCCTCTGGAGGTGGCCCCCCTCCTTTCCAGTGACGAGCAAGCCTAGATGGGTTGATGGTTGAAGTTACATGAAATAAATCCTGGCACAGCAAGGAAATGAATCTTAACATTTGTTTCTAAGCTCTAATCACTAATTACAAAGGTTGTAAATGCCCTCCAAAGAATACAGAGATATTTAATTACTTTTTGCTTTAGACAGCTTTCCAGAAATAAATTTGTATTTTATCCTGTTTGTTCTCAGATTAGCATGGGAATGGGCTTAATTGGGCACAGTGGGGAAGTTAATATCCTTGGGTGAAATTATGCAGATACTTAGATCCTTGGCCACCCTACGGACATTGCATGTGGCATAAATTAGCACAACATCTTTCCTCTTAATGAACAATGAGCAACTTTTTTCCCAGTAATTTTTAAAAAATGTTAATCCATATGGAATTTCTTTAGAAGTCTTGAGAAATTATCCACATACCTAAATCAACAGACTTTTCCACAGGCTTTATTTCTCACAAGAGCAGAGCTCCGTCTTGTTTATCTCTGTCACACACAGGCATACACTGCTTTTAACGCAGCAAGTTTTTGCGGGTGCAGACTACAAACTATATTAGGCTTGGTCAGAACTTTTCTGATGCAACCTTGTTTTCTCTTGCATGAAATGCAGATTCAGGGGCACCAAAGTGTTTCACATGTCAATTGCGGATTGATCGCTGACCACCTCAGCTGCCTGCTCATCTCTGTGTATGCCCTGGTTTATGCCATCCATTAGCAAAGACAGATGTCTTGAAACATTGATCAAAATGGTCTCCTTCTTTCCTCCCAGAACTATTTCAAAGTCTTCATAATTTATTTTTTTTACCATTCACATCAACTTAAGAAGTTGTTGTTTCCTTTTTTCTTTCTTTTTTTCCCCACTCAAACACAACTTTCTACAAAGGAAGTAAGAAACCACAGAATTGTGACCAGCTTTAACTGTATGTATTTCACAAACATGTATTATGAATTTGCATGAAGGAACACTGTGGATCCAGTATATCAAAATACAAAGAAAAGGTCTCTCTGGACATTACACTTTTTCCTACTTTTCCCCTACAAGTTAGATGTGTTTTGCAAAATGAAACTTTTGCAAAATTTCTACTGAAGCTCACAGGTTTCCAAATATGTCTCCCTCCAATTTCTAGATACGCACTGTAACAACATCAGCAGGAACATCTGCCGCTGGGTTCTCTTTATAGCAAAGAGCTGAATGCTCTACTCTGTTCTTCTTATCAGCCTGGTTTTCAAGCCTGTAGATAGTTGGCTATATCCCATCTCTCTGATGCAAGTTCAAACAAAAACTGTGCAAATGTAGGTCCAGGGAAAAAACCCTACATCTGCATTGTCCTAAAAAAAAAGAGAAACCAGATTTATTTTTCTGTATTTTCCACTACTTCCATTACACTGTCAGTACCAGTCTACTTTACAAACATGATGAGAGCGCTAAAAAAAAAAATAAAAAAAAAAGAGGGAGTGAGTGAAAACCCTTTAAAGGAGGAAGGTTCCTTTAGAAAGCTGTAATTTTAAAAGCATTTATCTTGAATCATGGTCAAAATGAGAACGACGGCTGCTGCAGCTGCAGTCTATTTGAGCTACTGTTTCTTTGCTGTTCTTCAACAGATGTGCACTGAAGATGAAACACAAAATCATATTTACTGTGGATATACTCAAATGCACAGCAAGTCTTCTCACAAGCCGAGCAGAATAGACAATAGAGCTGCCTCAGTCATTCTAATCTGGGGCAATGAAAGACTCAAACTTTTGCTCTCCGTTTTAACTTCAGGCAGATGTATTGCACACACACATGCACACCTGACCTGACACAAACAGAAATCAACTGCCACAAGTGATTTCTGTCCCAGCAACAAGTCCAGATGGACCAAGATTTACCACTTCTGAAGCAGTGCCCCTGATATTTTTAGTGCAATCACATCCTCCTGATACTTCACTGTAATTTAAGAACAATAATTTTCTTTACAAAAAAGAAGCACTAAAAAATTAGATAAGCAGGAAAGAAAGTATGAAATCTTGCGGTAATCGCTTCCAGAGCAGTCATTCATTATGGTAAAGAGGATTATGACTGCAGCTTGTTAGATAAGCAGATGAGCTCTTACAAATTAAGGATGCTACCTCCTTGTCAATGTGAAGGCCAAATGCTGATATTAAAAGGAAAACAGTACCACAGACACCGACGGCCTGATTCTGCAAGTTGCAAAACGTCCGGACTAATAAATAATACACAGCTGAGCTTTGCTGTCTTATTCCAAGAGCTTATTCTGTTCAATCCTTCTAAACTCCAAGCAATCCCAAGACACAGAGATGTAATCGGCTTCTTTGCAAGATCTTTTACTCTTCCAACAGCCAGTTATTGCCTCAGCTGACTGGGATCAGGGCAGGTCCAGGTCCACAGAGCACTGCATTGGACTGTGGAAGCTCTCCAGTGTTCCTGCCTTCTTCCAGCAGGATCCGTATGTGGAGGCTGGGAAGCTGCTTTCACACACTCCTCTCTCTCTGTTAGCAACGAGCTGTACACAGATAATATTGCTTTCAGATGTAAGAATCCCCTCATGTGGCAGATTTGAAATATTCCAAACCACAGATCCTTCAAAACATTTTACATATGAATAGGACATTGTCAACTCCCTCAGACCCAGGCTGCACTTCACCACACAGAAGAGTAAAATACACATTAGCACTATAAAACTTCATCTCAATTAGCATAATCTCTATTTCCATTATAGAGCCCAGCTTTACAGTCAACCTTGGGTGATGTACTGAGCATTCTGTATCTGTCTTTCTCTAAGGAGAAATTCCCCAAACACAAGAAAACCATTCAGAGTGGTGAATGCATGAGCTTTCAGTGCCCACTTATCTTTCAGCGGTTCTACTCCCTTCCTCTGTCTCCTTCCATTGCTCCCATCATTTCAATGAGTTCAATTAAAACCTTCTGATTCACTTTGTCTACAGCGAGGAAATGCAGTCGTGCCTCACACATACCCGAGCGGATGGGCCAAGAACACCAACTCCAAGTCCAAGACGAAAAAGGAGTGAATGAGGAAAGAGTTTTCTGTGACTTTACTTCCAATGAGAGCATTTAAAAGAGAACCAAACCACGCAGCAGTTGCAAATGACACATCTTCTGGTATCACTACCAAACAGGATGCTGGATAGACTAAAAATTTTAAACTGATTGAGACTCTTCCTCCAAATATTATGGATATGCTATAAAGCATGGGAAAGAAATATATATGAGGCCACTATGCAAGCAGCTTTCTTCTGGAATAAACACGAATGAAGGAATCTTGCATTACTTCAAGGTTCCAGAATAGCGGTTACCTATCTGACCATTTTTGGTAATAATATTTCATCATTAGCATTCAAAAGAATAAGACTTGGTTTCAGTCACTAATAGCCTGCCAAACGCATTGTGAAATTTCTAGTAATGTTGCAGCTGGTGACCAATAAGGATCTAAAACAGAGGATCACTCTGACAACGTGACTCTGAAGGAGTCAGACACCAGAACTGCTAGACAGATGCACGAACTTAAACATTTTTCCATGGGAGACAAATTCTGTTCTCACACTTGTGAGGTCTCATCACCTGTAGCTCATCTTTCAGAAAGACAACTCATTTTTCTAAATTCACCAAGAACAGAAAATCTACCCTGGAAAACTGAGTTGATGTCAAGCCTTCCTCTCCAAACATACTCTTTTGCTAAGCTGAATTGACTCACCTTCCAGCCACTGGACTGTGGTGCATCTGTCTGCTCCCCATGGCCATAGTTCTCTCCTCTATGCAGGAACCTATATGTTGTGACCAAGGTACCCCTTAGATTTCCATCATTCTGCAGCAAGTTCTCTAGGCAATTCTTCACTTCTCTTGCTTTCTTCTGAACATGTTCAAAGATAACATTACAACTTTGTGAAACCAAGGTGCCCCTACATCACACAGCACCACAGCAAAGGCTGCCGCAGGACCCATACGACAAGCAAGTATGACCTCCTCTGTCTAGCTCTGTACTCCACCCTTACACGTGCCCAGGCAGCATTAGCTCCCCTGGGGCCCGGGAAGCAGGCAGGCCAGCTAGTGAACCATCATCCTCAAATCCTTTTCAGGCCAGCTAGTGAACCATCATCCTCAAAGCCTTTGAGACCTCCCTTTCAACCAAATAGGGTTCTTGACTCAGTAAGCATCACTTGGGTTTTATTCCTTTACACACTCACTCTTACTAAAATTCACACTAATTGATATCATCCAAGTCACTAGGTATTCACAATTCTGTATTAATGACTTGCTGCTTCCCTCCTCTCCATTTATCATTGCCCTAACTTTTGCATTCTCTGTAAACTTGATCAATAAATATGTTTTGTTCCGGATCATAAATTAGAACATTTAACTAACATCAGTCCCAAATCCAGTCCCCCAAGGATCCCATGGGAAATGTATCTGCTTAGTGATGATTTCCCAGTTACAGCTATTTTTACAAACTGTCAAACATTTTTAAAATCGCTATTATGTGTGCCAGATTGATATACATTCACTTGCCAATTTAACTTTTGGTTTATTCATTTCCATATGCACCTGTATAGAAGCAACTCTGACATTCAAATACTGTATCATTAAAACAAAGAGGGTCATCAGCTTGGAGAATTCATTTAAAAATATGTATTTGTGGGAAATGTTTGGGTTAGTTGTCTACCTTTAACCTCCCAAGGGTGCAGAGAAGGCTTCTGTGATATATTGCAGTCTTGCTTTGCTCTCAACTCTGCGTGGGCTAATTTTATCACAAGTTCTTGAAAGCTGAAACAGTGAAGCTGCATTTTAATTGAAACTATTTTACGTTTTCAGCTTAAAAATACACAGCAGAATAGAAATTACAGTTTAAGTGACGCTTTCTCAAGCCACAAAGTTGAGCGGTAGATAGGACCAATCTGGAGGGAGCAATCTCAGAATGATGCTGCTTTTGGGGTAATCTTTACATTTTATGCTGAAAACTCCATTTGTCTTCATTCAATATTAATCAGCCACTACCAAGGATACATACATAAAAGCTATGTCAAATAACAGAATCATAGAACCATAGAATCATTAAGGTTGGAAAAGATCTCAAGGATCATCAAGTTCAACTGTCAACCCAACACCACCTAACTCACTAAACCATGTCCCTAAGCACCACATCTACACGTTTCTTGAACACCTCCAGGGATGGTGACTCCACCACTTCCCTGGGCAGCCTGTTCCAATGCCTCATCACTCTTTCAGTGAAGAAATTTTTTCTAATATCTAGCCTAAACCTCCCCTGGCGCAACTTGAGGCCATTTCCTCTTGTCCTATCACTTGTTACTTTAGAGAAGAGGCCAGCACCCACCTCACTACAACCTCCTTTCAGGTAGTTGTAGAGAGTGATAAGGTCTCCTCTCAGCCTCCTCTTCTCTAGACTAAACAACCCCAGCTCCCTCAGCCGCTCCTCATAAGACCTGTGCTCCAGACCCTTCACCAGCTTCGTTGCCCTTCTCTGGACCTGCTCCAGCACCTCAATGTCCTTCTTGTGGTGAGGGGCCCAAAACTGAACACAGGATTCAAGGTGCGGCCTCACCAGTGCCGAGTACAGGGGCACAATCACTTCCCTAGTCCTGCTGGCCACACTATTTCTGATGCAGGCCAGGATGCCGTTGGCCTTCTTGGCCACCTGGGCACACTGCTGGCTCATGTTCAGCCGGCTGTCGACCAGCACCCCCAGGTCCCTCTCTGCTGGGCAGCTTTCCAGCCACTCTCCCCTGAGCCTGTAGCGTTGCAGGGGGTTGTTGTGACCAAAGTTCAGGACCTGGCACTTGGCTTTATTGAACTTCATACAATTGGCTCAGCCCATCGGTCCAGCCTGTCCAGATCCCTCTGCAAAGCCTTCTTACCCTCGAGGAGATCAACACACCTGCTCAACTTTGTATCATCAGCAAACTTACTGTTAAAACCCAACAAGTGAAAAAAACTGATTTGATTTCACATTTACAATAAGGAGCTGTCACACACTATCCCTTTCCAAGCTGAGACAAATGCCCTCAGCACCATGAACTCATAACGGATCTTTGTCCTTCTACATGTCTGGGAATCGCACCTGAACTATCCACAGTGGAAGGAAGATTTATTGAGATCAACTGCTTGAGCCCTCGGCAAGCAAAGCAGTCAAAGCGTTTTACTGAGCTGGGAAGGACACAGTTTGCACACATACATGCAGCTATTCATGTGGGTATGATACGGTGGCTATATTACCTCCATACATGAGTGAATATATACATGCATTACTGATGTTTACATAGCACATCAGCCTTTTACCCAGATGCTGGTATTCTTCTATTTTGTAATTACTTCATTTTAAAGCATTGTAACACGCAGCATCGTGTTTCAGTGTTCAAATCCAGCAATGAAATAGCAGTATATTTTAGTTTCTCCTTTCCATTCTCTATATTTTGCTCCTATATATTTCATTACAGGGCTTACAGGTTGAGAGCTCAGGTAATATTCAGAGAAAATGTCAATGTGAATTTTTCGTCTAATAGTAGTCTCTTATTTAACAACCTTTTTTTGACAGAACGCACCATTTTTCAACTCTTCTATTTAATCAAGCTCTTGACATAGTATTTTCCTGACAAAACTTATTCAATTTTTCTGTAATTTTATCATCTCCTCCCTGACCTTCTTTTTTCCCCCCACCAAACTATTCCCTTTGGCACTCTGCTGCTGCCCTTACACATCCCTACCAATCTTTTAGGTTCATTCCCTGCAAACCATTTCTCCTTCCTCACCTTTTCTAGTCTACCACCACCATCCACCTCCCTCCCACCGCTCTCCCAAAGCAACAAGTCAAGAAAAACCTTAACTTGCTACCTAACCTGGCCACCACCAACTGGCAACCTGGGTCCTGCTCAATCCAGAGCAAGGGGTGGCAAAGGGGCCAGAGGAGGTGGCAAGGGGTGGCGTGGGAAACGAGGTGGTAAAGGCATGGCAACTTGGCATCAGTCGCTCAAGAGGAACCAGGAAACAGCTCTCTCCCATGTGTCCCCAGCGGTTTACAAGCCTTTTCCATCATCTCAGTGCCCTGCTCCCAGCCCAGTGCTGTCACTCCAGGCAGTCCCCTCCTCCGCTCCCAGGATACCCCATCCATCCAGAGGCTCTAGATTAGCTAAAGCACATGAAATACAAAATAATCAACAAAAGGCTTGAGGGAGGCAAATTACTGTAAGGCCAAGAGCTTAGACATGCCTGGTTTTATTTATAGTTTTCACTTTGTTCTTGCTGCTGCTAAAGCAGTTAAGAAAGATGACAGAGTTCGAGATCAGGAGTGTTGTCACAGGCACACAAAGGCACTATCAGACGAGCGGTTCGGCAGCGATGCTGCTGAGCACCTTCTCATTTCTCAATGAACAGTAATTTTTCCTTTCCATTTATACACTTGCTTTTAATTCTGTGTCCTAAATGTTTAAACAAAGAGCAGTCATCCCCTCATACAATTAAAGGCCATGAATGTGGAAGATAGTCCAAGACTTTATTATGTTACTTTTTGAAAGGATGCACAGTAAATATAGTTTGCCCACCAAGGCTATGCTCCAGCTAAAATTGGGGTCAGAAAAACAAGTATTTCAGGCAAATACAAACAGTCTTAGAAATGAAGACTGACTATTGCCTCTGTCTTAGCTAGGAATGTTTTTTGTGAAATGGGAACCTTGAACAGAAAAGAAAATTAGAAGACCTCAGGATGACAACCCCACTGTCATTAACCTTGCAGAAACCACTTTTGCTATACTGCATTTGTGACTTCCGCCAATGTGCGCTAATTTCAAAAGAGAGCTGAATATGTGTATTTAAAAAAAACAAATCCAAACCACCAGCACCAACTAATTTTGCTGCTCAAGACCTTAGCAATATTTCTTTTGTTGGTATTGTTTTGCATTGCCCTCAAAATAACGATGGATATCACGGCTGTAGATGAGGATGTGTGTGAACCTGAAAAATAAGAGCTTCTAATCACCCTGAGGTAACTGCAATATAAAAAAAAAAAAAAGTGCAGGGTGAAAGCAACCAGTGATTTTATTTACATCCTCCCACATAAACTAATTCCATGCTCTGCAGATATTCGTGTCCTCCTTATCCTACAGGGAAATGAAAATACAGTGTGGTTTGCTGTATACTCTGCTTACAATGTCAAGACAATTCAACTGTTTCTGTTGAAGCTCTGCTATTTCTCTCCAAAGAGAGAACAAAACCCCTAATGCCTAAGTCCTCGATGAGCCCATCCCAGCCCCAGCCCTCAGAGGACCTCACTTAATTCCTGCCTCACTGAGGAATGTCCTCTTAAGTAGGAGGTTTGCTGTCCTCTTGCCATACAGGTAGTGCTACTAAGCGCTGGAATTCAAACAAACTGTCTTAGGCTAAATTTCAATATCAACCATCTCTATCCAGACCTGTTTTGCTTCCAAAAGTGCTGCTTGGAGCTGGTTCTTTGCATCGAGGCTTCTTTGCATGGAACAGGGTGGGAATGCAACCTCTGGAGAAGGCCAGAAGCCTCCTCAAGGCCAGGTGGGAGCTGAGCCTTCTGGTCTTCCTCTGGATGGTGCTCAGAGTTGGGGGCAGGTTGGGGCACATCCCAACTTGCTTGTCCCAAAAAATAACTAGTGGTCAAGTCATCCCTATCCTCAAGTTAACCCCAAATAAAACACACAGGGCAGGGAGAGAAAAGGGGAAACAAAACAAAAGCACAGCGAGTCCCAACCAAACATAAGGGTTTCTCTCCTTCATCTGTTAGCTCTTCCTACAGCCAAAACACAGAGTTAAGCTATGCACATGACTAAGGGTTTGTAGCACCAGGGGTTTCCCAACGCTGTTTGTCTAATCAAAAAGTCAACAAGCTACATTGGGGCTTTTTATTGCAAGGACAACACTGAAGGAAAAAACCGCAAGACTCATTTCCTTTCTCCCATGTTTTTCAAATAGCATCTGTTTGCTCACCGCAGACAAAACAAAACACAGGCTTCTTCCCTCCCTTTAAACTAGAGATTAAGATATTCAGATAGACTTTAATATTGAGAAGCAAGTGACCAAAATGGTTTTCCAAACCCAAACAGCATTTTTCTTCCCCACCATCCAGACACAACACAGTCACACCAGTCACCCAGGCTCTGCAACTGCCTTCCACAGCACCAGCTCCCTCCCAGCAGTGCCATTGATCCTCCCCACAGCAAAGCTTAGGTCAGGATTAAAGAGGGGAGGAAATGTCTGAAACACAAAAGGTCTTTTACTGGCCACATCAAGTACAATATGCGAGACAGGAATGATAAAAAGCTGAAGGAAGACTTTCAGCTTCCCAGCTAAAAGTAGCCATTAAAAGCAGTCACCAAACCCAGGAGCCAATCTAACCACATGCAGGGTGACAGTCAGTCCCACCACTTGTCACTTGGTGAAATCCCTGTCTATGCCTAACGCCTCAAACAAGCACTTAAATACATCTGCTTCCCCAAATCACACTGAGAGGAGATGAGTGGGATGAACTTCAGGCCACCCACAATGGTCACTAATGATGCAATTTATTTCTAACAGATATGACACTGCAGCAACCAGCGTTACTGTTTGACTTGAGAAGTGTAGAATACAGCAAGAACAAACACTTCTTCCTCCCTAAATCACCTCTTTCCCCTTTCCGTGACCTTTCTCCTCTGTAATGGAGTAAAAGTTAGTTTTAAAAAAAACTGAAGAAAATGGGGAGAAAATGACAAAGCAAAATCAAGACTTCTAAAAAGCTGCACTTATTTGGCACATGAAAAAAAAAATTAAAGCTTAAAAAAAGGAAAGTTTCTTAAAAAAAACCCTAACCAAATTCCACTACCTTTCTCTTTTCAATGGCAGCCTTTAAAGGAAAAAATTGTACACTTTCTTACCTAATTCTGTAATTCACTGCTGTCATTACACAGGCACCAGTGTTTCTGAATTTACATAGAGTCACACCCAGGAGGCTATTCAAAACACAAATTACACAATCCAGCATTGAACACAACAGCTTTCCCGAATTATGACTGTTTCCTAAAATATGCTCTGGTACCACGTTACTAGCTGCAGCCAAACGCATGACCAACCCAGGTCGATCCAGGCTGCTTCAAAAGAGGGAGCAGCAAGAAGAGACCGTCAAGCAGGGACACTCAGCCCAGATTTTGAATGGAAGCATAGGTTTATTATTAGGTTGTTCTTTTGAGTTATACTACCAATGCCTTGGCTACACTGGATAAAAATAAAAGCACAGTATTTTACGAACCATCTGCCTATCCTGATGCAAGCTGCTGCCCATGCTCCGCAGCAAGAAGGAACACCTGGCTGAAAGGAGGCATGCAGAGAAGCTGTGCTGCTTGGTGGCTGGGGTCTCGCGCAGGCAGACACAGACTGCAAAACACAGCCCTGGGCAAGAGGTAACAGCAACGCGGGTTGCACAAACAGTGAGCGTGGGGTGTTGGGAGGGAAGAGCAGGGAACACAGGGTGCTCTGCCAGGCAGCACAAGGCAAGCCAAGACCACTGGTACCACTGCTGTCACACTTCGTCTTCTCTGCAAACATGGACCACTCTGCTTTCAGCAATGGGGGGAAAAATACCCCCTTTACAGCAAGGGCCTGGGGCTGGGCCAAAAAACCATGGGGGAAGACCCAGAACAGAGTTAACAGTGTCACTAGGGTAAAAAATGCTATTGAGGATTATATCCATATGGACAACAGAAGCAAACTGGTCACTGGTAGACAGGATTAATTTTCTGTATGTAAAATCTGAATTTCACTTTGAAGCAAAAAGAAAAACTACATACTTTTTCATGTAGGAGAAAGAGCAGCAACATCTATTCTCTTTCTCAAATTCACACATCAAGCAACTACTCATGTTAATCAGCACTGCTTACCTCTCACCTTCCTTTCCTCCACTATGGGTGACTTCAATGACTCTTACTCTTGGCCTGAATAATTTTGTAGTTACTTAACTGCAAAATAGCTGGTATTTAAAAACAGAAGATTACAGATGATGATAAAACATACGTCTGAATTCAAGCATTCAAGAACAGCTTCAGCAAAAAAGCCTCAGACTTTAGATTTTCTACCAAAAAAAATCTATCTCTACATTATCATTTTTCTGCATTTAAAATTCCTATAGAACAGCTCTTATTTATTGAGCAAGGGCTAAACAATACAGCTTGAGAAGTGCCTTATCCCATTACAGTTTCCCTCCACATCATCATCATCATCATATACCTTGCCCCCTGTTCTTCAACCTGAACATGAACTTCTCAAAGCTGATGGGCTTGAGTCTTGGGCCATAATTCTTGCCCAGAAAGTGAAGGTGCCCCACAGTTTATACCTCCCCCTGGAGTTTACTTCTGGACTCTACTTTTGGTTCCCTCACAGTCTTCCTGTGTAACCTTGGGGGTACCACTTCAGCCCAAATTCAGAAGTACTCACTTCACATCATGCATATGAATTGAAAATCAATGCAAGTGTATTGACGCAGTCATGACTTGCTGAAGGTCAGAAAGCAAACTGGTGATGGAGCTGGAAATAAAACAGAGACCTCCTGATCTCAAGATCAATTCCTTTAACCTCCAGGCCACGTTTGCATGAATTAACAAGGGAAACAATTCATCTGCAAGTGGTCTGAATCATTTTAGTGATCAGGTAATGTGTCCCAGTTCTGTCATTGTTACATTTGCTGGCTCAGAGCTCCAATTTCCACCCCCATGCCACTTGCCCAACAATTTCTGTCCTTGGGAAAGAGTAATCAAGTATGATAAGGATGACAATCATAATTAGCTTAAAATACAGGCCTGCTGGCATGTATTGAGAACACATTTTAATATAAAGAGCTAGTGTGAAGGGAGCAAGGCTAAAGCAATAGAAATTTTAGATTAATTGAATATGGATATCCAAAGACAAATTATGAGAAATGATAATTTTAGGAAGCAGTAGGAATTCTCTTTACATGAATTACTCCTTTAAATATTTAAAATACCACTTCAACCTCAATAGAAATGAATGTTTAATATCTGCTCTTCTGTAACCTGACAAAAGCATTTATAAAACACATTTAGCCTAGTCAGCCCCATCCTGCTCTCAAAATATGAGAAAAAGAAGGCGGACAAACACCAAACAAGGCAAGAAACGATCTGACTTCAGTCAGATAGCTTTGCTGAGCTACCTATCGTCAAATAAATCACTTGCCAGAGAAGAAAAGAGTATAGACCCAAGTGCTTGAAGGTGACTCTTTGCAACAGCAACCAGTTATGAATTATATCACATTAGCACCACTTCTGTATTTTAGAGATTTTCTTTTTCCAATACATTTGTCTGTCTTCTGCCATTTTTCACAGTTAAGCAATTACTGGTCTGTTGGAAGGATGCCAGCTGTCAGTACTTCTGTCAAACTGACACTTCACAAATATGTAAGAGTCCACATTTCTGATGATGAATTCCTCACTGCATGTGTGACAGGATAAATTACTGCCAGCAATACCTACACAACAACTCCATGGGTCAGTGGGCTCCCCACAAAGAGAGACAGGCAAGGTGAAAGATGTCACAGGATGACAACTGCCACATTGTGGGATTTAAAAAGAGAGTTGTGATTTTGTGTGGGTTTTTTTAAAGTAAACTTCATTAAAATCGCAGCTACCAAAATGCCACAAGCCCTATGATCATGGCCATGACATTGGTAACATGCACGATGAGAGTCAAGCAGAGATATGGGTCAGGTCTTCATCAAGGAAGCATGAATACCAGCACTAGGTTGTCTCTTCAACACATGAGCCCCCCCCCTCATTTGGGTCTTCCTGAACCATTTCAGTGTGGGTGAGAAACAGATGAAAATGAGCCAGACGCAGCCTTTCCTGTGCATCCACAAAACACATGCAGTGAGCACACATGTTCCCGTGCCCCATCCCCAGTCTCCACAACATCTCAGACATGCTGGGGAGGCAGCCACCTTTCCCAACAATTCTCTCTGCTGGGTCCTCAGGACTGCTCCAGGTGCCCTCCCCCACCCCCACTGCCCACAAAGCCAACGTCCACCGATTTGCAGGGAGAGAAACCTTTCAGCCATGGTGATCAAACCTCTCAGAGGACTAGTCAACAGGCCTGGGTAAATCAACCCTTTTTCAGAGTTTTAACTTTTACTTTTCAACACGCACTAATTTTTAATTGTCTTGCCCACCCTCCAGATTCATGTATCAAGGACAGAGATGCAGAGACTGATGCCACATTCATAAAACACAGATACCAAAGCCATACCACAATGAACAGTATTTTACATTCATCATAGTAGTGTTGGTTACATGTGCCTGTGCCTACTGCATAAGCCCATCATGAAAATAACCTCTTAACCTGCCCTGTCTCATGTCCTTTCCCGTCCTAAACAGCACAAGAGCTTAGCACAAGTAGTAAATCCTGGTGGGTTTCCACTCCTTTGCCCTTCTCAGTGAATTTCTTCATAAGTTATGCAACTATGCAAGTGCCCAACTCTTCCACTAGCTCTTTAGCTAACTCTCTCCCGACCAATTCATTAAACAAAGCAACAAAGTACCACCCTGGGATGGTGACTAAACTCTTTGCTGGAGGAAGCAAGGAATGGTCTAGGACCACTTGATGTACACACATGCTAGCACTCGGAGCCAACAAGCAGAAGTTTCTTTCAAATTGAGAAAAGAGAAGTGCTGGTATCCATGGGGGAAAAAACAAGGCTTTTTCCTTGTTCTTTTTAATGATTTTCAGTGCTATCAAAAGACACAGAGCCACATCTACAGCTGGTACAAATCTCAGCAAATCCACTGACTTTGACAACACTACATGTATTGAAAGCAACTGAGATTTTGGTTCCAAAGCTTTAACAATTACAAATAAAAAAGGAACACCCTAAAATTTGGTTCCTATTCAAAAACCCACTGACTGCCCCTGATAAAACTGAAAATAGTGACTTCACTTTCTACTCACCCAGGCAAAACACAATGTACTGCATGCTACTTAAAACAACAGCAACCACTGACCGTTGCTACCAATCCTCCAGCTACCTTCCACTACTGTAAGCAAGCAGTTATTGTGCTTCAGTTTTCTNATTACAAATAAAAAAGGAACACCCTAAAATTTGGTTCCTATTCAAAAACCCACTGACTGCCCCTGATAAAACTGAAAATAGTGACTTCACTTTCTACTCACCCAGGCAAAACACAATGTACTGCATGCTACTTAAAACAACAGCAACCACTGACCGTTGCTACCAATCCTCCAGCTACCTTCCACTACTGTAAGCAAGCAGTTATTGTGCTTCAGTTTTCTGGGCAAATCCATAACAGACAAAACAGTGATCATATAAGAACAAAATATTTAGAACAATAAACCAAAAAGAGCTATTTAAGTTAAATATTAGTCATGTTGATTTCCTCAAAACTGTTACTGACTCTTTATTACTAATACAAGATAGCAATGTACTACAGACAGCAGCCAAAATGTATAACTCTTCTATACCCAAAAAGTCCACATATAATTAATTTGGAAACCACAATTGCAGGAAAGACATAAGATACAAAAAAAAGATAATCCAACCTTTCTTGGAAATCCTCAAACTGCTGAAACATCTAGTTAATTCNCACAAAGAGAGACAGGCAAGGTGAAAGATGTCACAGGATGACAACTGCCACATTGTGGGATTTAAAAAGAGAGTTGTGATTTTGTGTGGGTTTTTTTAAAGTAAACTTCATTAAAATCGCAGCTACCAAAATGCCACAAGCCCTATGATCATGGCCATGACATTGGTAACATGCACGATGAGAGTCAAGCAGAGATATGGGTCAGGTCTTCATCAAGGAAGCATGAATACCAGCACTAGGTTGTCTCTTCAACACATGAGCCCCCCCCCCTCATTTGGGTCTTCCTGAACCATTTCAGTGTGGGTGAGAAACAGATGAAAATGAGCCAGACGCAGCCTTTCCTGTGCATCCACAAAACACATGCAGTGAGCACACATGTTCCCGTGCCCCATCCCCAGTCTCCACAACATCTCAGACATGCTGGGGAGGCAGCCACCTTTCCCAACAATTCTCTCTGCTGGGTCCTCAGGACTGCTCCAGGTGCCCTCCCCCACCCCCACTGCCCACAAAGCCAACGTCCACCGATTTGCAGGGAGAGAAACCTTTCAGCCATGGTGATCAAACCTCTCAGAGGACTAGTCAACAGGCCTGGGTAAATCAACCCTTTTTCAGAGTTTTAACTTTTACTTTTCAACACGCACTAATTTTTAATTGTCTTGCCCACCCTCCAGATTCATGTATCAAGGACAGAGATGCAGAGACTGATGCCACATTCATAAAACACAGATACCAAAGCCATACCACAATGAACAGTATTTTACATTCATCATAGTAGTGTTGGTTACATGTGCCTGTGCCTACTGCATAAGCCCATCATGAAAATAACCTCTTAACCTGCCCTGTCTCATGTCCTTTCCCGTCCTAAACAGCACAAGAGCTTAGCACAAGTAGTAAATCCTGGTGGGTTTCCACTCCTTTGCCCTTCTCAGTGAATTTCTTCATAAGTTATGCAACTATGCAAGTGCCCAACTCTTCCACTAGCTCTTTAGCTAACTCTCTCCCGACCAATTCATTAAACAAAGCAACAAAGTACCACCCTGGGATGGTGACTAAACTCTTTGCTGGAGGAAGCAAGGAATGGTCTAGGACCACTTGATGTACACACATGCTAGCACTCGGAGCCAACAAGCAGAAGTTTCTTTCAAATTGAGAAAAGAGAAGTGCTGGTATCCATGGGGGAAAAAACAAGGCTTTTTCCTTGTTCTTTTTAATGATTTTCAGTGCTATCAAAAGACACAGAGCCACATCTACAGCTGGTACAAATCTCAGCAAATCCACTGACTTTGACAACACTACATGTATTGAAAGCAACTGAGATTTTGGTTCCAAAGCTTTAACAATTACAAATAAAAAAGGAACACCCTAAAATTTGGTTCCTATTCAAAAACCCACTGACTGCCCCTGATAAAACTGAAAATAGTGACTTCACTTTCTACTCACCCAGGCAAAACATGCTTTTCCCAAATCTAAGACAATGAACTGCATGCTACTTAAAACAACAGCAACCACTGACCGTTGCTACCAATCCTCCAGCTACCTTCCACTACTGTAAGCAAGCAGTTATTGTGCTTCAGTTTTCTGGGCAAATCCATAACAGACAAAATGAAACAGTGATCATATAAGAACAAAATATTTAGAACAAAAAACCAAAAAAGAGCTATTTAAGTTAAATATTAGTCATGTTGATTTCCTCAAAACTGTTACTGACTCTTTATTACTAATACAAGATAGCAATGTACTACAGACAGCAGCCAAAATGTATAACTCTTCTATACCCAAAAAGTCCACATATAATTAATTTGGAAACCACAATTGCAGGAAAGACATAAGATACAAAAAAAAGATAATCCAACCTTTCTTGGAAATCCTCAAACTGCTGAAACATCTAGTTAATTCCAAAATAGGACTCCCACAGCAAATGAAAAACCACCAAAAATAGCACAAAGACCCTAAAATAGCACCAAAAACCTGACAAAAGTAAAGCCTCCCAGGGATGTGTTGTAAAATGTCTAACTACAGCTTCCCTAAATAACTCAACCACACATAGATGATATAAATCATATTTTTAACACAACAGAGCATCACAAACAAGGGTGAATCGATAAGGTTGCACGTGTACAAGTGAATGCAGAGTTTGTTGTTAGAGCAAAATCCACTGCGCCAAGGCAGATCTCACAGTTGCTCAAGGCAAATACTGGAGCTCCACAATCAACAAGGTAAAGTGTGCGTTATTCAGACAGCACAGTGAAACCGGCCAGCAGACAGTCTTGGGTTTTTGTGAGGGAAGAGGAAAGGATCTGGTTTGCAGCCTGGAACCAGCACCCCACATCACAGCCTGCTCCTACTGTCAAGCTGGAAGCTGAGCCACAATGTAGCTGCACTTCCATTCCAGCAAAGAAGGGTTTGGGCTTGTTCCCGTACAGGGTCTTGATCCAAGACTCAAAGAAAATGAGAGCTCAGTCACTGTGGCTGTATTTAATATGGGCCACAATGACCACAGACACCGCATCAAAAGCAAGCTGCATAGAAGCCATATACAAACAATCAGATTTATGTAGATATGATTAAAGGGGTCCAATTCAAAATCATATATAGAAAATATGAATCTTGGACTAATTCCTCACAAACCTATACCAAAAGAAAGTGAAAAATATTAATTTCATTTTTTAGCAGCACATTCTCCTGCAGCCTATGCAAGTAAGCTAGGGACACACGGAAGATAATGGAACTGACGACAGCTTTAAACTAGGATAGCATTTAAAAACACGTTCAATGGGTTGAGTTCTGTCTGCTCTCCTGATTCAGGGCATAACCAGAAAAATACTGACATTTCTTTCACTATGTGATAAAAATAAAACAAATAACAGCACAAAAAGTTAAGAGTAAATCTGGGATTTTTAAATTAGTTA
Source organism: Syrrhaptes paradoxus (assembly GCA_013400615.1). Taxonomy (NCBI): domain Eukaryota; kingdom Metazoa; phylum Chordata; class Aves; order Pterocliformes; family Pteroclidae; genus Syrrhaptes; species Syrrhaptes paradoxus. Next base: position 152,462 of record VZTO01017030.1, on the reverse strand, counting down.
CCAAATTTCTAAAATGAAAATACTTGATTTTTCTAATTTAATTTGCCTTGTTAAAACCTGGCACTGAAATAACATAAGCTGTGAAACGGAAAGATACAAGATTCTGCCTTTAACGCATGAATTGAACCAGCTTAAGCTATTCTACAGAGACAGCCTAAGGAAATACAAGTAGCACCAAAAAATCATGAAAAGATGAGAAGTACTAACAAAAGAAGTACTCTCTACAGCGGTCTTTATTTAAAAACAAAACAAAACAAAACAAAACAAAACAAAAATAACAACCAAAACCCAACAACTANACTACAGCACTTGCAGTTTGCAAATCTAGACTTTTAACTTCAGTGCTATACAGGAGACTGTGATAAGGACCAGAGGAGACACAACAAGAGACCCTTTCTTGACTTACACAGCCAGAACCAAGGAAGGTAGAGGGCAGGCAGGGAAAACAAGAGAGAGAAAAAACAGCTAGCTAATGCACCAGGCAGAAGCTACAACTGTGAGCCGGGACTTTTGTAACTGGTGAACAAGGCTTTCAGCAGCAAAACAAAGGATGTGAACTGAGATCCCATGCAGCAAAGGTAGGTAAGGACACTTCCAAGGAACACACTGGGAGCAAAGAAAGGGCAAGTGCTTTCACACCGTCTGGATCACAAGCACTGAATGGAGCCAGAAGTAAAAAGAAACATGAAAACAAAGCTGTTGTCATTATGGAGGAATTACAAGACATGTTACAACTAAACACTGGAGGAAGCACAGGCTATGTTCACTGATGAAAAGACAACAGGCAGCAGATACATGCAGAGCGAAACTGTGAGAGTACCAAACCAGAACAGTCTGAGAAACGTGATAGCACATATCAGGGCAGAGGCTAAAAAGGAGTAATAAAGGATCTAGCAATCTAAAAGGCCTTTGAAATAAAGTTTTCTGAGAAGGAAAAAAACTAAGTGGAAGATGTAGACTCACATCATCACTGTACCATAATCTGGGCAGGAGACCTACACAAAAATACACAAAACATACAAAAGTTTGGACAGAAATATAAAATTTGCTGTAGAAGATAACTGGTCCATCTAACTGGGTATTTTGCAACTCACTGTGTCCCCATCTATGTTTTTGACAGAAAGTAAAAGTATCCAATTAAATGTCTGGTGCTGGGCTGAACACAGATGAGAAAATTTTTTCCTAACACCTGCCATGATCTTTCAAGTTGTGAGCTTCAGCTAGGGTTATTATCTCAGTCTGATCATATCATTACCATAACCAATCTAAGGTTTAGGTATCTGAACAGGGAACTCGCTGTGAGGAAGAATACCAGACCAGACCTCTTATACTTTTGACTTCAAACAACTTATTTTATATAATACTTTAATTTCACTTTGGCAGAAGGAATCTGACTGGTCAGATTGAGGAATTTTTTTTTTCTCTTTTTAATCAAGATATCCCTGCTCTTCTATTTCCAGGACAGAAATACTCTGCACACCATGCACATGATAATTCATTACACACTCTTGCTCAGACATATATTCAAGTTTTTTTCAGAGATATCTTTTCAGCTCGCTCTCAGATCAGATTGTATCAACCCTGGCCCTTGATTACCCAGCTGCAATAACATACTTAACATCTCAAGAACTTACTCAGTGCTCACGCTGGCTCTCTGCTTATCACAAAACTAATTCCTAGTTTCTAGCTAAATTGCCTCCTTCCCCTGTGGTTATTTATTTTCCAGAACAGCTTCTTTTAAGGCACGCTTAAATTTTGAATATCCAAATTACTTACAGCCTCCAGGTCAGCTTTATTTACCATTTTGTTAAGTTTTTCAGATCATTCTTTGCAGATTAAAGGAACCCTTGCAGAACCTGGCTGCACAGCATTGCTCACACCCTTCAGGCATTAGCACACGGCAGGGCTGCAGCTTAGCTTCCAGGAGCATGTTCAAAGAAACGTAATTTTAAAAATGCTACAATATTTTATCTATGAGAAATAACATGGCAAGCAAGGAAACAGTTCCAGCTTTTCATGCTTGGACTCGTACTAAAACGGAACTTGTTTTTCCAGCCTGGATGGCTGAACTACGATGAAAACTTTTGTTTCCCTAAATTGCCAATGATTACAGTTGCAGATTCTTAGTAATAAATACCATCTAGCCCTGCCCAGAATTATGCCAACTGAAGCCCATTTCTGATGTACCTTTCATAAGAAGAGAAGAGCAAAATCGTGTTATGAAGCTCTCCTGCCCTGCTGGATAGAGAGTGTACCCCCTCCCTCATCACACTTCAGAAGCTGAACTGCCTTTCCTTTAGAGCTCCTGGGGCTGTCACATTACTGCAGTTCTTTCCATCTTCTAATCTTCTTTCAATCCTTACATCAAGCTCTTTTGTACTTCTGACCTCTCCAATACAGACTTCTTGGACTAGATGATCTTTTGAGGTCCCTTCCAATCCCTAACATTCTGTGATTCTTCATTATCCAATATAAGGCGAGGAAGGGAGGCAAAGAGCTCCTGTAAGAATCCAAACAATCCAGCAGGTGTGGTTCAGCATCTCTGCATTGCCCCCTGGTTTTCAGGATCCCTCTTCACGCATGCAGGGGGAGCTTGTTGGCTGAACAGTAGAAGCCTGCGCCGCAGATCTGGAGGCGTCACACCCCACAAGGGACCTACACCTATGATGGGACCCCTTTGTCCCCCTAAGCCCTCTGGGGGAAGCAGGGTGCAGAGGACAGGGAGGACAGCCGGTCCCTGCTGCTGGGAGCCTTCCAATGCTGCGTCTGGTGGTCAGCTGGACGCTTGCACTGGGAGAGGACAAGGTAAACATGAAGGGTCAGCTTTCCTGCTGGAATGATGGCAAAGGGGATTAGGTGGAGTCTATTAACAGATTAAACCCTGTCCTGAAGATCACCAAGGCTTAGTCTCCCTCTTCTGCTTATTTTAATAAGTTACATTGTTATGCATCTGGGTGGACCTCTTTGAAATACCCATCATTCATTCCCATGCATGGGGGAAGAAGAGCGAAGGAGGCATACATCTGCTGAAAGAATCACTATTTTCAAAAGAATAGACGTTGCCTGTGTTTCAAAAATATATACTTTATTATGATAAATAATAAAAAATGTAAACTTCTATTAGATGTCTTCTGTTTATGTATTTAAAGGACCATAAACTGTGTCCTTCCATCTTAAAGAGCTGCTTAAACTGCAGCAAATTGTTAGAAACTAATCAGGTCTACAAGACCCTGATTCATTACACCAGCTAAAACACAAACACTAATCCCTAACGGCTATCTGGCAAGAATGTAAACTTCATTAACTTCATGTTTTGCTTAGGGCTTGCATAAAATTAAATATTGATTGTCTTGCCGCTTAATACAATGTAAAGATGATATGTGTGCATTGGAGAAGCATATAAATATTTATTACAGAAGCAATCAAATGCCAAGCAAAGCCAGACTAATCACTTTTTTAGGTTGCTGTTGTTGTTTTCTCAAAGAACCAAAGTGACACTCAGGGCATGCTAAATGGGAGGAATAACACAGGTGTCAGGCACATACACTCAAACATTTTTATTGCACATTTGTTTTGATTTTGATGTGAAGAGATGCTCCTTAGTTTTTGGGAAAGGGTTAACTACAGACTATGGTTCTGTGCTGAAAAGATGACCGCAGGACATGCAGCCACTGCCTGCTCCAGGAAAGTGAAAACATTACACAGGAAGGGTTTAATTTCTCAAAAAAAGATTTTCTCACTTCTTTGTACATCCTTCTCCAATGCAACCTTCACCATCTGGTTCAAGTAATTTCCCAGGCTTTGTTAACTTTACTTTTGGGATGAAAGGAAGTAAATGTGGTTATAGTTTACTGTACTTACCATGTTTCTGCAGTAGTGATTTTAATTTGGGGAGCATTAGGAAAAATTGTAAGCAAATAAATTGTTGTGTGGTCCATGAAACAGAGTCAGTAACCTTGCCCAGTGAGATTCTGAAGCCAACTTTATCCTCTGGGTGACATATTAAAACTGACTTTATTCCGCTGTGCCTGCCAATTGGGATACTTGCTGACACAAAAGCATAAAAAGAATATGCTAGTTAATAAGATGAATTATAATGAATTTGAAAACATCACTTAGAAAGGAGGTTGAACATGCTTCCACTTGAGGGATTTGCAACTTCTCTGCAAAAATCTGCAATTTCCAAACTTTTCAAACACAGCTCTTTGCAGCTGTAGAGCACTGCAACAGAGTCTTGGGGGATATGAGGACATCACACAAATAACTACAATACTCTCCTTCCTGTGACTTTGATATTTTTGTTACAACATGAGGGCTGGAATACTAAAGTCACTTTGTTCTGGCTTTTCGCTGTGGTTTGATAATGGATTAATAAATTTCTAAGTATCAATAACTCAGAATAGTTCAAATAATAGTTAAACTACTTGTCTGAGGTGAAAGACAGGACATGAAACAAGATTTCCAGAAACTGTTAGTTAGAAAACACAGAAGAGTTACTTTTGGTTTTCTGTAACTACTTTGCCCTACTGAACTACATGTATATTTTAGAGCTACAGCCTCCCTTTGCAGTGATACCCGAGACTACCTTTTGCCACAGTGCCTGGTAACTTCTGCGTGTCCCCACTGATGCATGCTGTCCCTCAAAGAAACCACTCCCAGGGTAAGAAATTACATTACCAAGAAAAGGAAATTTTAAGACATACTGACCAAGCCAGGGAATTGCCTTTGCAACTACTCTTTGTCACCATCTCTCAAAGCAAGTGAATGTATTTGGAGCTTCCACACTTCAGACACTGCTAATCTGAGAAAAGTATTTACATTCTGCCTTGTAACAGACAGCCCAAGGCAGTCTGCTTTCTGCCTATCGCAAGCATATCAGGGAACACATCTGGCACACTGGGCAGTTGTTTACTCTTAACAGCTTGTTTTGGGGGAGAGGGTCATCTCATGACAATTCAGGGCAGTTATAAATATGTCAAATCTGAGAAGCTGGCAATCGCTAGCTGATTTTTTTTTTTCCCCTCAAGGAAAGGAAGTTACCGTTCACCTGGGCTTCTGGATGCCTTGTACAGAAGGCGTCAGGAAGAGGTGCTTAACAGACTGTGGATGCCACTTTCCTCAAAGCAGGAAAGCCTCTTTCGACAACACTTACCACACACAGTGTCCTGCTCTGACATTAAATGATGGAAGCTGATGGCACATTTCCACTCCATGGCAAACAGATTTATAACACTTTTTTCCTCAAATATAAATAACACACCTATGCTCCTTCACCAGCCTATTCCTGCCCTGGCAGAGCAGCCCCCAGATAACAAAGCATCCCTGCATGTGCACACCTGATTCCTTCAGAGCTCACGCTCTCAGACAACGGATGGTGTTGCTCAGGCTTGTATTTCATCATTCATCTGTCACTTGTTTTGTGGCTTAGCAAGTGTCTGGTCTCTCACATAGGTTCAGAGCCAAGCCATGTTTTCATAAAATGCTGCCCAGCCATATAACATGTGACAGATGAGGAATTATCTTGCCAAACCCAGATCGCAGAAGAAATCGTGATTCCCCCAAAACAGAAGGAAATTCTTTACAGCTACCCTGCAGCTTAGCATGAAGAAGTTAGCACCGACATTAGAGTTTTGTCATGCACTGCTTTCTCAAGTGTAAACTAAGTTTTGTTAGAAAGAGAAGGAACTTTCCAAAATTTATAATGAATCTGTACTCTTGAAAGAAGTTCATTCTGCTGCTGCCTTTGTCAGGCAGAGAAGTTACCCAGCAGTTGTCTGAAATCCAGGCTTCCTATGGCTCCTAACCAGGGCCCAGAAGAGGGGTTGTTATGGATGGAAAGAACTGGTAAACTCATAGAGGATGCTTCCATAGGACACCACAGAATTATCTGCATAAACCAAAAGGCATATTTCCTCAACACCACAAAAACAAGGAAATCAATAAACATCCACAAGGTAATTGAATGTTTAACCAACATATTCCAGTAGTATTTTGTTGTTTTTGTCTTTGTTTTCAAATTGTACATGTTATATGGTCTTAAATATGCCCATTTTTTGACACTAAGAGTACCCTGGAAACAAACACATAATATTAAAGAAAATTGTGACAAGATTTTATTTTTCTTGTTCCAATGTGGTAAAATAATAAGTATTTTCATAATCACAGTCATTTTCCTGGGACAAGCCTTTCCAGTTTCTCTGCATTAGTTTCTTCAGAAGTCTTCTTCAGAAGTTTTCCATCTCTCTTTGTAGAAAGGCGGGAATTAGTAAGAAAGGAAAAGCAACAGTCATGTTACTTTTCCTTTTCTGTGTTTACTAAAAGCCTGTCCTACCTTATCCAGCTCTTTACAAATCTTGACTTCCTGAAGGAAATGTCCAAATCCATTCCTTCTACATAAAACATTGTCAAATACCAAATGTACACAACATGCAGTAAAATCATGTTGATTCCTGAAATATTTCACTAAGGGCTACTGCAGGAGGGAATTAAACATTTCTCTGTGCCACAGTGCCAGGAACCTACCTTGTTACCTCCGCCAGGATCTGACTCACTGTCACTTGCACCACACTGTCCATTCACGCTGCACCTCACAAACCCACCCACAGCTGCACTTCTTCATGAAACAGCCTGTGGACTTCAGTAGGGTATTTTTCACAAGAAATGCTAATCAGAATAAGCATGACTGTAAAACTTAGTCTGCATCATCAAAACCCCCACTAACATCAGCACAGACACCGAAATGCCCAACATCATCTTCACTAGAGCTCCCAAAAGGCTCTGCTCCTCCCTGTGGAAGCAAATGCTCTTCCCACTTCATTCCTGAGAACTGCACCCCACTCAGCTCAGGATTTTGTCCACCTCTGATCCCAGTGCTTCCTGCTAGATAACATATATGCTCAGATTGACTTATGTACCTATGTGCTCCACCAAAAACAAGGTCCCAAAGACAGCAAGGAAGATGGAGGCTTTCAGTAGATAAAGCAGAAATAATTTTCTTCTGAATGCAATGACTGAACTTTCCTGTCATTTAATGGCCTGTCTCCTTTTACGAGTGCTGAGACACCCTTGTACCCAGTGTAACCAAGCAATCCAGTCTGATTTTCCTCTACACTTTTCTCTCTTGTACTTCTCTTAAGAGAAGTCCTGGCGAGACTGGTGAGAAGGGATAGCCGCAATGAGAGATGCCTGTGACAAGTGCATCGCCCTCCCCATGTGCTCCTGCCACGTTTCAGTACCCCACCGCAGATGTGGGACGTGCAGACCCAGTTCAGGCTTGAGCAGTGCAGGGGCCTCCCTTCCCTGGTTTTGACCCATATTCTGTCTGTCTATACATCTGTAATTAGCCAGTGGATAAAGGTGCCAGCAGACAGCACTAAAGAACATGTGAGCGCAGTTCCTGGGACCTCCAGATCCAACAAAACCCATGGCAAATTGCACAGGGCTCAGTTGGAGAAGCTCTACCTTGCCTGTTAACGAGGAACATATGTACAACTCTATATGCAATCTTTGGTAATGTAATACTCAGAAAGCACTCTGTCCAGATAAAGTTGAAGAGAAACAAAATCACTGTTGTTATAATCCAGTTTTCATCTCAGCCAATTTACCCTCCAAGCCTCCTATTCTCCAGGCAGTACTTTATTATACAGTGCACAAAGGAGAGGAAAAAAAAATTAAACAACAACAAAAAAGTTGTCTTAGGTTGCCAATTTGTTCCACATTTCCCTTACTCTGCAACATATGACTGTTTTGTGTGCGTGTCCATCAGCCTGAATTCCACAGACCCATCGTCCCGAAGAGCTGCTGGGCAGGAGGGAAACGAAAAAGGGAGAAGTTTTCTATTCCAGCTGCTGCTGCCAAAAGTCAAGCTATGAACCCACCAGAAGAACAAGAGGACACAGAAGAGCAGGGCACAGTATGCTCCACCTATTCTGGCTTTCTGTTCAGTGGCCCAACAATGCCTCCTGCACACAGTAACAATCAAACTTGTATTTCTGGACTGAAACGAGTAAGAAACAAAAGAAACAGTGTTTTTGGTTAAAACCACAGAGAAACTCTTTGTAGAGAGAAATTGATTTTAAAATTATTCTCCTTAAGATTTAGCCACTACAACAGAATAAATAGTCTCAAGGTCTTCAAGGGGACATTTTCTTCTGAAGCAGATCTCTGATGCCTATGAACAAGGGAGCTATTCCAATGCACCATATCTGTCTAGGAAATATTTAATAATTTGGGCGAGATCTGAAAAGGTCTAGAGGACTCAGGAGAGTATCTTCAGTTATCTTTCAGAAGGACCCATGGGCTGAAGTCACTAAAGATCCACCTTCACGAAAAAGCTAGATACATTATTAGCAGATGTCTGGAGCTAAACATTTCAAATAAAGTGGATGTAATATGGGCCACAAGTCAGTTGCACAAGCTTAGATTATTTAAAAGCTAAAACACCAACATATCAAAGAAATTCAAAATACACAAATGTAACTAAATTTACAAAAGTCTCTGAACTGGGAAGTAAACTGTGGGTCCTGCACATCGACAAGCCTAGGAAGTTTAAAATTTAAGTACAACTAATAAGTGGATGATCAGCAACATTTATCTTTGTTAGGAGAACATGTTAAAAGGCTGTGATTTTTCATGTCTTCCCCCATCTTTATAGAACCATTATCCAAAAAAAAAAAATCCATTTAAAAAATTAAAACCAAAATTTCAGGTGAATTTTTGGGGGTATTTTTTTCTGCTTTTTTTAAATAGCATATTCAAAGGGCAAGATAAAAGTTCCACTAAATGCCAAGACAGACACAGTGTAACCATAGTACATTATTATCCTGAGAAAGGTTACTTCAAAGTGTTAGCACTGGAACAGATTTTGCTGCTGTTAAAGGTCACAGACATTTTTTCTAATACTTCAACTGGAACAAGATAGAGCCATTTTGGTAACTGATCTGCAACAGCAAAATAGATAAGACTGTTGACTGAATAAACAGTAAAAGCTTAAGAACAGTTGGGCACTTTTTATCTGTGTTAACATTTTGTGTATACACTGATATCATATATTTACACAGCTAGCAAATTATATCTGTAATGGTTACAAAGCTACAAGGATTAGTCATCAAAATCAATTCTATCGCTACCAATCTCTATAAATATTAATGTTCCACACTAAACTACTTAATCTGCCACAGGGAACCAAAATCATTTAATCTACACAGAACACTTTAGTTTACTCCTAAAATGTCCATGACAATTACCTTGCCCACTTTATAAAAGGGATTAGTGCAGTTCTGCAAAATTAATAGGGTAAATCATCCAAGTGTGATCAAAAGACACCATGCTTTCCCTCTCCAATTTTATAGTGTCCTTGTTTTTACGAGAAGCAGAACATAACAGTTTAATCTTGCAAAGGCAAATGCGGCGTTGGTTGCGGCGGGGGGGGAGATTGATTACCATGCAATCATTTATACAGTAACTTCAACTACAAGCTCCAGTACAGAACCAGGGACCTACTGTGCTGCAGAACCACACCCCCACATACCCCAGTGAGACAGGACCTCTCGGGAAGGCATCCTTGTGCACCACCCAACCACCCTCTGTGTCCTACAGGGATGTTTTGAAGTACTTCTCAGCTGCCACTCCACAGAGAGCAGCTGATTCAGGGGAGTGATGAAAGTTGTGCCCTTCAAAGGCAGAGGAGTAGCTGTCACTCATTGTTTTGAAGGAGAAGCAGGTGCTCAACTTTGAGGACCTGGTTAACACAGGTCCCATCAGGACCACACCACAGAGCTGGGGTTCAAATTCGTACTGAAGCCATAGTGACAGGGTCACTCGTCCTCTGGCCTTATGATGCAAAACTCCCAAGACACTTGCTAATTAACACCAAGCCTCCTGGAAACAGAGAATAAATTAAAAAGATGTGGTACAAATGTATTCTCCATCTGCAACTCTCACCACAAGTCACTCCACAGAAGCTGGAAGTCTTTCCATGTGATTTCAAGGATTAACAACCTGTTGCTCTCAGCTTTACAGTGATCTCATTGCTAAAAACATTTCAAACAGACAACCCAAAATCTTTCTCCTTTAGTGTCAAACATAATAGAAGTAGCCAACAACCCACAAGCTTAGCAAAGCCATAAAATCGCATTTGGCTTTCAGCTATGGAACAAAAATAGAACCAAGTCACAGAGGTCTCTCATAGCTCATAGGAGCTTCAACCAAGAAACAAACACAGGCTGCAGTCTTTGCACAGTTTTTGACAGATTTCAGTTTGCAGCAAAATTAAAATGGACAGATAGTTATTGGGGTTTATCTTCTACATAAAATAAGCCTCCATTTTCACCTCAACTTTCTTTGCTTGACAACTTTCATCTAAAATGGGGCACATTATTTAGAATCCCATCCAATTCAAACCAACACTCCAAAAAAACTGAGGATTTATCACATCATTGATAATCAGTTCCACTGCATTCACTATTAAAATACGCTTTTTGCCCCCTTGATTGAGTTTTGCTGACTAACACAGAACCACAGGAAGCAAAGAACCCCCCAGGATCAGAGATGTTCTCCTTGTGGAGGCAGTTACACCCTACAATCAAATGTTTTCTTTTTATGAAGGAGTCAATCTGTTTAGTTTAGGTACTCATTATAAAAACAAGTTTTCCTATATCCTCTGGAGTTAATTTCCCATATAGAGTGGTCTACGAATCTTGTTCTTAATTAAACAATGCTTCTCTTGTACTTTGTATGCCTTCCTAATTATCTTTTTCCTTTTTTTTCTTTTTTTAAGATTAATTTCTTTGATGTGTGAAGCAAAGTCAACGATATAGTCAGAACATTTCATATAAGCTCTCCACTTTCCCAAGCTTTGAGCATCAATATTAGTATCTGGTTCTGAAACTTCAATTCCAGACAAGAAAGAAAGAAATTTAGAAGAAAAAGAAAGCCTCAGGATGAAAGTAACACTGTTAATTAGATATGAAAGAGTAAATTACTTTTTTTGTGACAAATTTTCTGACAATGACAGTTACAACAAAGCAATCCTTTCATCACCAGCAGTTATTTAATATCTGTATGAAGCAACAGGTGAACCTGCTCCCCTTTAGGAACATGCAGCTCTCAAAATGAAAGTACCATAAATTTCACCCAGTGCTGCAGACAGTAGCTGGGGACAGTCTTGCTGGCCACACTGCACTTGCACCCGAGAAGCGTTGGTAGGACCTTTCAGTCTGATCATGTGCTCCTCAAAACTGCAAAAATATACTCAATTGAGAGGAGAAAGCTAAGGGCAGAGGGAAGGGGTGATGAACACAGGACAGCCCATGCAGGCTGGCACCAAGCTTTGCAGCTGACACCAGAGCATAGGATAGGAGGGAGAGAACTCAACCAGAAAGAAAGGACAGCCAATAGAGCAGGTGACGGGTGAAAGAGACAGCTTGAAATCAGCCAAGAAGCTCAGACACATTTTCACTCCCTTATCCATTTTTAAGATATGTTTTGTTGTTCAGAAGTCATACAGCCATAATAGACCATGATGACTGTCCAACCTGACCACCCAACAGCACTGGCCCTCTCATTCAGGGATCCTCGCTTCAAGTTCATTAACTCAGGCCTGATCTCTGTCAGACAGCAAACCCTTTGAAACCGCCAAAAGGTAGGAAGTTTCCTTCACTGTGTGCATCTCCACTCCCTCCTTGAAAGGATCTTCTGATTGTCTCGTTTCTTTTAAGGGAAGGTTGCCCATCCCTTACTCTGTATGAGCACTTCTCTGAGTACCATGATCTCTGCATAATCCAGAGCAACAAATGCTCCAGGTGCGCTTTTTCCCCCCTCTTCGCTTCATTCATCATGCACAAGTGTTATTTTTGCTTCACATTCAAGTATTTAGTTTCCTTCCGATGGCCAAGTTTGGACATGTCCATACCCCTTCTTTGTGAAATGCACTTCCCTCCCCGCCAGGGATCTGGCTGATGCCTGCCATAGTGCCCACAGAACTTGGAAACAAAACAAATGCTTGCACAGGAGCACAAGTCTTTCATCAGTACTAAAACAGAAACAAGGGCCTAAACAGCACATATGCACATGAGCCCCAGGCCTTACGCTCCTTCACAGACCATGGCTATCCAATGAATAGCCATGTATAGAAATACTAGAGGTAACCGCAGCAGGAACAAATCCTCCCCAGCTTTGCTCTGCCTGAAGACAGCAACAACAACAATAAAAACCTATGAATGTTTTAAAAACCTGTCAAATCACCACAGTGCAATAGATACAAATATCCACTGTATACTCCAGGACTTCAGTACACATTAACACTTCCAGCATACTTTTTTTACTTTATAAAGTAAAAGTAGCCTGATTTTGCAGAACACTGAGTCCCTGCTGCTCCTACTGATAATGGCAGCAATAACTCCCCAGCAGCAATAACTCTCCAGCAGCAACAGGGGAGGAAGCCCTATCTCCAGCCTGCAAATGAACTAGCTTGCCAGCAGGTGCCTAACTTTATGTGTCCAAACCTGAACACTCTGGCACAGCTTTCTGGAGATAACCCAGAAAAAAAAACTGCAGTGTGGTTTTTTCAAGAATGGTTTTTATAATGTTCCTGGAAACCGAATGAAAGCAAAAATATTTCAAAGACCTATTCAGAATAACCCTTCATCTTAAAACTATCTTCGGGATTGCAATTCTATGTACCTTAGACAGGATAGGGTAGGGCGTTTGTTTTTTGTTTTTTTTTTTCTTTTTTACAGCCTAACACTGAACAGTGTTCAAGCAGGATTTATTGTTCAGGGCAAAGATAGGCCCAACCCTGTAGTTCTTGCTGCAAATTCCAGCATTAAGAACAGAGGCTGGGAAAACAAGGAAGCAAATTTAACTTAATATTGTTGTTTTCTGAGGGATGTACCCTTTTTTCTAGGCTTCAATTCTGCCAGTATGTAAACTGATACTTATTTTCAGTCATACCAACCATTTCACTACAGGCAATAGAAACTATGTTGTGGTTTAGAGGCCACCACACAGCCTCTTGCTAAAAACCTCGTGGGAGGAGGCAAGGACAGGGAGAGCCCACTCACCACTTACAGTCACGGGTGAGAAACAGACTCGACTTGGGAAACACAAAAACAATTTAATTTGTTAACAAACAAAAACACAGAGCAAGATAATGAGAAAGAGAACTACATCTTATCCCTTCTCCCTGGCCCCAAAGACTTTGTTCCCAATTTCTCTTCCTTCTCCCCACTGGCAGCTCAGGGGGCAGGGAGTGGGGGTTGCGGTCAGTCCATCACGTGTTGTCTCTGCCACTCCTTCCTCCTCAGGAGAGGGCTCCTTGCAGCCTTTCCCTGCTCCAGCATGGGGCCCCTCTCATGGGAGAGCCCTTCACAAACTGATCCAAAGTGAGTCCTTCACATGGGGTGGCAGTTCTCCACTAACTGCTCCAGCGTGGGTCTCTTCCACATATTCACGGCCTCCTTCGGACACAGTTACTTCTTCCAGCATGGGGTCCTCCACGGCTACGTCTCTATAAGCTGCAGGCGAGCTCTGCTCTCCATGGGCTGCACGGGGACAACATGTGTCACCATGGGCTGCACCAGGGGCTGCAGGGGAACCTCTGGTCCGGCACCTCCTCCCTCTCCTTTCTCTTCACTGACCTTCATGTCTGTGTAGTTGTCTCTCTCACACCCCACTCCCCTCTCCACCACAGGTTCTTTCACTGGCTCCTGAGGAACTCCCGGCTCTCAGGTGGGGGCTGCGCTGGGTTGGGTGGGCCATGGCAGGGGCTGGGCAGGCAGCAGCTGGATGGATGGACCGGGTCCTGCCCAGGGCTGTGCGCTGCTCCCTGCTCTGTGCCCCCTCTTCAATATGTCATCCGCAGAGGTGCTGATGGGCTCAGCCTGGCCAGGGGTGGGTCCAGCCTGGAGCTGGGGAAACTTCCAGCAGTTTCTCATAGGGGTGCTCCCACCCCCCGAAACGAACTTGGAGCTGGGGCAACTCTTAGAGGAGCCACCACTGTATCCCCTCCCCTGCTACCAAACAAACCCACCACACAAAACCACAACACTATGTAGGGCTAACTGGTAGGTTTATTGGTTTGGGGTTTTGTTTTGGTTTGGTTTTTAACTGAACTTCAATTTTTTCATTCTTACCTTTACCAGGATTGAGACAATTACTAAAATGGAGACAGGCAATCTTCATACCTGGCCTGCTCTGGGGGAGCCACTTTGAAACCAGCACCAGTGTTAAAGCAATTGTAACTACGAGAGATTTATACAGGAACTCACAAGACCAGATTCTGCCCCAGAGCAAAGAGAGCTGTAACCTGAACCCCTGGAGCTTGCTACTGGGCTGAGAATTAATGAACAAGCAGCTATCAAAAAGAAACTACCTCCTCCCATTCCCCCACATCTAGTCCACAGGACAACTCTTCTCCTCCTTGGCAGGCAGATCACCAAGGAGAAAAAGAACCTTTTAGTTTTAGCCCTATGGCTGAAGTGAGGGTGAGCAGTCAATGAAAAGACATTTGTTCAAATGTGGCTGGAACTTTTTTTAATGATCTCAAAAGAATGTTAAAATTTTGTGGCTAAACAGTCTAGACCAGATTTGAGCTGTAAAATATTCAATTTAGCAGAGAAAATGCACTCAGAAGCAACTACACTCCCAAACAGGATAGTCTTCCAAATTGTGGGCACAAGGAAATACTTGTCTGTTTGTGTTAGTTTTTGCTTCTATTAGTCTATTCCCTTAGACCATCTGTACAACATCTTGCCTGTTCTACACCAGACTCACTACTGAAAGCCTGATCAAAATGACATCAGCTCATATCAACTGAAGTTTTATCTGATTTCTGGCTCTCTCACCCTGATCCCTTGTCCCTAAACAAGAATATATTCAGCCATGATGTTTTCCAAGGACCTCACCTAGAGGTCTCTAGAAGAGCCTCCAGGCATGATATTTCTATTGCCTTACTCTTGGGCTATTATCAGATGATTTCTTCTTCTCAGAAAACCTAACTAAATCAGGAATGCAAAGAATTAGGGAATCATAAACGTTAGTTTTCAAACAACACATGGTTCTTTTCTCCCTACGCACACCCAGTCTGTACTTGAACCCCCAGGTCTCAGAGCCTGCAGGCATCAGGAAGATACTTGCAGAGAAATCAGCAGCATCAGGGAAGCCACTGCAATGTTCAGTGTCTCTGGCTTCTAGTTTGCACTGGAGCAGTCTCAGTTTTACTACCCAAAGGTCAATGTTTCCAGTGGAACAGAAATTGCTGGTTCTTGACAACTCTGAAGATAGGCATTGGAAAAAATACCTTGTAAACTATAAGCTTCTTTTACTCCAGCCTTAAGACATTATTTCTCTGCAGATGTAGCCCTAGCTATGCATGTGTTTTTCTCATTAAGTTTAGGGCAACTTTGAACCCAGCCTGATATAGGAATCTCTCCAAGTCATCTAGTTCCTGAAGTCTTGGGAACACGAGCAGCAGAGGAGAGAGATTACCAACGTTTCCCATAGGGAGAAGTTGCTGCATGGTTTAGCCCTCATTATACAGATTCAACACTGCATGGAGAGGATGTTGAGAGATAAGACAATACAAAGATGTTTAGAGGCAGTGCTCTTAGCACAAAATTCATAGCTACATTAGCAAACTTCCCCATGATCCTGCCAGTAGCAGTAAGTGGATTTTGCCATTGCAAGTGGCTTTTTGTCCATCTGAATATATGGGATATGGAAGTTATTTCTCCAATGATATACCAGGATCCGACTATGAACAGAGTAGTTCTGAGGTAGAAACCGTACCAGCTAAGGTCTTAGACTCCATATGACAAAGAATTAAAATATGCACCTGCTAACATGCATCAACATCAACTGCTATCGAGTGGAGATCTTCCACATGCTATTCTTAGATGCTGGTGACTATGGAGGCCTGCCAAAGAACAGGCCTATTGTTCAGTGCCTTGCAGGGCTGCTCAGATAACAGATGTCTTGCCATAAGTAGCAGTGATCTCTTTGAAACAGAGAATACCCCCATGAAGATCTGCAGCTTCCCAAGTCCCTTAAATAACTTCTGAATGTATCTATACACAGTATAGCAGATTTTTTTTTAATTAAGATAACCATCTGAGCTTTGCAGGAGATCTCAGTAGCAGTACAAAAACAGAAGAGTGAGAAATAATTGTCATTAAAGTATAAAGACTGTAGAGTAATGTCATTACTCTATAGTTTCCATGCAAGGACATCCAGGTGGAAGTTCATGTGAGATGAGCTGGCAATGACACTGCACACTGCAGCAAACATTTGGCTCTGCCACAGTCTTCTTTCACAACACTGGAGCAACACACCAGGTCACAAGGTAGGCAGGTGGCTGAAGGGACAGTTTGCAGCTGAGAAGCCACCTCCCTGGCAAGACTCCTCTGGGCCTCAAGCACCACACGCATGATCCCAGGGGCTGCCATCCAGCTCTACCCATCTCTCTCACCCCACTCGTCAGGCACATCCACCACTGACCTGCCAGTGGTGTGCAACTCACTGCCCACTCATGGGCCACCAGCTCCTGAGACCATCATGGTCAATATTGCCACAGGGAGACTGAGGAAACACACCACAAATGCAGAAGAGACCCTGAATTTTCATTTGCGTTGTAAGCTAGTCAGCAGAACAAATGGCCCAAGTAATAACTTATTCCTGTCACTGTCCCCATAACAGGGATGACAGAGTTAACTCTGAGTTATAAAAATGAGTGGAGCACTAAAAAAATATGCCTACCCGTGCCTTTATCTGGTCCTATGAAATAAACTGGGTTAAAAACCAAACCCAAATCATTCACAGAGCACAATCAGACAAATCAGAGCTGACTAGACACGGGTGGCCGCTTGACAGAGGGGGCACAGACAGGCATCAGAAATAATCAACCAGAAGCAGCAACCCTACAGCCCTAAGCTGACACCAGTGCAACAGCTGATGAACCATCCCCTTATTCCCACTGCTTAGTACCTTCCACTACAAGTAGTTTCACTGAAGCTGATGGGACTACTTGCAGAGCAAGGTGCTACCCACCACACACAGCAGCATTGTACTTTGGTTGTGTAGGACAGTCATGTATATACTCAAAAGATGACTGCACTGGGAGTAAGATGTAATAACAGACTGCTGAGTCAAGGAGAGTAATTAAACCTGCCTTCCAACTCTGTGCCAATCATGCATTAAATCCAGAATACAGTTATCTTCTCAGAGATTTCTCTCTCGTTCACACTCTTCTGTCCCTATCCTGGGACAGTTTTTTTGCAAGTCTAGGGCAAAATTCTGACAAAATCTCTACTTGAGTATGATCTTTTACAGATCAAAAGCGAGCCATAACAAACTATGCTCTGCATTTGGCTTTTTAAAAGAAAGTCTATTAAAGTTAGTGTTCCATAAAGGTATTTCCTTTACAGCCATTAAAATTAAAATGACAATGCATTAAACACGTGGGAAGTCACAATGAAGCTTCCTGTAAGTTCTTATGAGAAAGTCTATAACACGCCAAATAATTCAACAATAACCTCCAAATCAAATTCAAAACCAGGAGTAGCTCTTAAAAAAGCCAAGCCCGATGAGAAGCTTGGAAAATGGCAGCAAAACCTAATTAATAGGTTTTTGAGGGAGAGCCCAGAAGCCTAGGATCTGTTATGGCTGGATGCACTCACCAGTATGCTGATGCTGCCTCTCCCAACTTTTTCTTTCTGAACAGTTTAAGAAAAGCCCTTAGGACAGGGATTGAGATGCCTTTGGTACAATGAAGTGCTGCTACAGAAGAGCCCCAAATGTTAGCCAGAGATGCGCCCTGCCTCTGTTCAAACCCTCCACAGATGTGAAGGCCCTCAGTAGGCTGGAGGCTGAGTAAAGGTCCTCTTTGAGCTGGCCAGCTGTGGCACGCAATGTCTTCTGCTTAAAGAGCCTAGGAAAGTCACAAAAAGGTTTTCCACGTTGTATGCAGCCTGATGGACATCAGCCATCCCCGTATCACTGCAAAGAAGACTATGAAGGCAATGCTTGCAGCCGCAGGCAGCACTGGGAGCAAGCAAGAGAGCTGGACTCTGGGGATTTCACTAACTGGAAAGACGCAGGGTTTTTTGTAGGGTCAATTTTTCTACTTGTCAAAGTGTACCCTTCAACAGCCTGAAACAATAAATATCTGTCTCCGTAGACCAAGCCCCAATGCAGAGACACATCCAGCCCCAAGGGCAGCACAGGATCCATTTGTTAAAAGCAACAGCCAGGGCCAGAATCTGCCTTATAATTTGTTTTCTCTCCAGCTTCCTCTTGTTACACACCTGTGACCTGTTAAACTAATTACAGTCCTTCCCCATCCCTCTTCCTCCCAGCATCCAGGGATTCAGACCATAGCAGCATCAAATAAATCTTTCCTCTGCCTTGGTGACAGATGGCTGGATGCTGCCTCCACCTCCTGCTTCCCTCCTCCCGGAGGCAGCTGCTCTCTGCAACAGGCCTGCTGCCACTGCCCTAGGGCAGCAGATGAGCCCAGGTGATGTCAGGAGCCCTTGCACAGCCCTGGCTCTCCTCGTGCCACATCTGCCAGGGCGCTGCTGGCGTCAGCCGTGCAGAGAGTCAGGGATTTGGAAGGTGGTTTCCCTCACTGCTGCCTGTCCAAAGCCATCATCTTCCCTGGCACTCCAAGGCTGTTTTGTTGGTCCCCACTAGCATCAAATGACAGCATTGTACTTGGCCTCGCTCTCTGAGAAATAGGAAGGCAGGAGCGGAGAGGCAGCCAAGCAGGACACTGGTTTGGAGAGCCCATCTGCCTTAGGACAGGACAGTTGAGAAGCAAAAGACAGCCCCAAGCAGACACCATGCAGCAAAGCTGGCCATCTGAACCTGCAACCTTGCCTCCAGCTACTGGCCGAAGTCCCGACGCCAACCCGCCACAATGCACCTCGCACACCTCAGCAGCCACCAAGAGCCCCTGCTCTCCCCAGTTCTCCTCAACCTTCTCAATATACAGTGTTTTTTGTCCAACACCAGCTCACAGAGTTGCTCAACAACACAAGGATCTCAGCTCTTGTATGTGGAGAAGGGGACACCAATGGGGTCTGGAGCGAAAGCTTGAAAATACAGCTTCAGAAAAGCCTTGAGATTTCAGAGCCAAACATGTATTTAGTCCTTTAGTTGTCTAGTAAAAAAATAAAAGATTCAAGTATGCAAATGCCTCAGAAAACTGAACTTCAGGAACCAGAAAGGAAAAAAAAAAAAAGGGGGTGGGAAAAATTCATTAGCGGTATCTACTATTGAAAAGTCACATTACTAGTGCAGAGGCAAAGACAATCCTTTGGAAACCAAGCAAGCGATTCAGCCAGCCCTAAGCACAGCAGCACATCTGCCAAGGAACTGCTGCCCTGGCGCTGCAAGCAGCCATGTGAGCATCGAACGGTACTGGGGAAAACCTAGCAAGGCAGAGATCTCCACCTTGGCATCCAGCTCCAGACAGAGAAGGTGTAGGGGGATAGAGTGAGGAAAAATAAAAAAAATGCAAAGAGTTTAGGAAACAGAGAGGGGGAAAAGGATAAGATACAGCTTAGTCTTGAATATAATGTCATTTTTCCACTTCGTCCATCTATGCCCATCAGCAGCCGCTGTCAAATGAAAACGAAATTGCCAGTCAGGATCTCGAGGCCTCTCTGCCAGTTGTCATCACAGGACTGTTTGCACTGGAGGCAGAATAAGTGACACAACACAGCAGACATGCACTTTGGCCTCCCTCTGGGCTAAGCAGCAACTGAAGAACAAAGCGCAAAAGGCACACCCAAAACCCAGATAATATGCAAATGGCAGATTTATGGTTAAACTAGGATTTCATCTTCTGCTGTGATTCTTGAAGAGGTTCAAAAACAACTATAAAAAAGCTGTTGTTTCTGCTCTGACTACCCTACGTGTTCATGTAGTATCTACACCATGGAGCTTGTTGGAAAGGGTTGCCCAAAACAAAGCTAATACTCATCATGCTGAGGGTCTGCAGGACAGAAGCAGTGATTAGAGAAAAAATAATAGAAATTTTGTTTTGGTACATGCTGAGTGAATGTTTTTCCTCAATAGTTACAATATGCACCTGTGAGTCAGGACATCTAGGGATTACCCTCAACTTTTTACCACTGATGCTGGCTGAAAGGAGCAAGCCGCTTTACTGCTCTGCTATTTCCCTGGTTTGTTGCAACAAGACAGTAAATGCTACTTACCAAGATCAGAATGTGCTAATGTGTTCTGAAATCCCACAGGGCCGTTTAGAAGAAAAAAAAAGTGTTGAGAACCAGGACTTGGGGAAGTTTCTGTAGGCATCACTAGCCAGATTTACAAAAAAACCTCAGTAAATTGTATAATCGAGTTTTTCAATAATCTAGTCCCTTTTTAGCCACCTACATCAAATCTGAGCATTTGGAAAAGAGAAGGAAGAAAGAACAAGAGAACTTCAAATCCTGGTGCCAAAATCCTGAAATAAAGAACCAATGCCCAAACCCTTCTTAAAAAATGTTTCCTTCATATGTCACATTTCCATACTTGCTACTTGGGAAAGGTTCCTTAGATGAACTCCAAGCAATCCCTGTCAATCATTCAAGATATGAGTATCTTGAATCATCCCTTTGCACGTTGGAGACAGTCTGTCTCATGTTTCTGAACAACAGTTTAAACTAAATTTACAAGAACTGTTTCAGAAACAAGTAACAACTCACACTAATGTAGGTTTAACAAATTCAGAGTCAACAGAACTTCTTTATATAAATTTTGTGGGCTGAAGGTTGTTAATGGCTTTCTAAAAAGTTTTGAAAAAGAAAGGAAGTTTTAATGCAAGAAAATTCAAAACTTAAAACAGCAAATCTTTTGAGGACTACTCTGATGTTTAATCAACTGCACACTTAGAAGAGTGTCAAGAAGTCAACACCACACTGTGAACCTCAAATAAATCAGCTATTGATTTCAAGACAATTCAATTTAGGCAAAGCAAACAAAAAACCCTATTGCAACTGAAAGTCATCTATCTTTATTCCACACACTTTGACTTTTGAAGGCCATGTATGTGTGGGGGAGAAGTGCTGTTCAAGTTACAAAGCAGCTGGAGAACAGTTTGAGGCACTTCAGTTTAAGTACTGGAGCCCTGCAACACAGTGTTAGGCACATAAGGTTATCATCTTTGCAAAATACTGTTATGGTTCAGACAGACTTTTGTTTCAGTTCCTGATCAGAGCACATCACCCTTCACAACCTGAATCCAGCTGCCTTTCAATGCTTCACCACAGTCATTTTGATGAAACAAAAAAGTGTGAATCTGCTATCTTGACTAGTCAAAGAAGACATGCACAGCCTCTGTATTATTCATTCCTGTTTAAAACACTCTGTTCTTCAGTAAAATGTTTAGGGTATGTTGTTCTGCCTCACTAGGCGTCTCCCCAGGCAGATGCTAGACAACTTTTCCGTCACACTGCCCATGCTCAGATGCAGAACTACCCTGCCGATTTCATGAGTGGCCATGCAAAACAAGATTCAGGATAAAACGCTCTGACTGGCAAAGAGCCACCCCCATCATTACTCCTTCTGTCCAAGTGTAAAGCTGAGAAACCAGATGTGGCTGCGTCTTCCCCGAGCCCCTGCCAGACTGACCTTATAGCCCAGAGCTGTGCTGTAACCCATGGCAATGCTAGTATGAAATGGTATCAGGTAGTTTAAAATGAAAATTAGCAATGCTGTTCCAGCCGTTTCCGTAGCTGGGAAAAACACGAATTACAGCAACAGAAAACAGGCAGAAGCCTCAGAAATTATGTTTAAGCTCATCATCACACACACCCTGCAACCCCCATGACGCACAGCCTGGAGCACAGATCTACCAAATTGCTACCAACATGCCAGGTGCCAGTCAACATGCCTTTTTCTCATTTAAGCGCATACACACTTAAGACTTCCAGCTGAATAAGTTTCTTTCACTGTTGCCTCAGTGTAAGTACTAAATAAAAAAAAATTAATAAGCTGTAAGGAAAAGGAGTTACTATATGCAGATCTGATTGCAGTGTCTTAAGCAGGAATACCAGAGGATTTTATTTTAGAGCCATCTGAAAGAAACAGAATTATTGTGAAGGAACTGAACTCTTAGCATCTTCCTTCCACAAAATTATTCAACTATTTTTGCTCAAAAGCTAAACTACTTTAACTGTGCTGTGTAATTGCAATGGCCCATGCCAAGTGCCTGCTGCCACCCTACCATCTCGGCACCACAGCCGGGCTACAGATCCAGCATCTGCAACAGGCTCCTGTGCTGCACAGCCTTCTCCAGCAAGAGGGTGGCAATGCAGCCAATATGTACCTGCAGCCTTACCGGGGGGCTTACCTTAGAGGGTAAAAGAACTGCAGCAGCTCTTCAAAATAGAAACAGAAGTGGTGTTGTTTGGAAAGTTTCATATAACAGACAAAAACATACGTGAAAAGCTAATTTAAAATCAGGAGAGAAAACTTCAGTGAAGATATAGGACAGCATTATTCGGTTTGACACAAAATCCAACTTCATCGATCCTGTTAGAGGCCCCTGCGTAAATGCACAGGTGAATCAGGGCCTCTACTTACACATTATATGAGAAGAGAATGTAGGAGCATGGAGGAGTGCAGGGTTGTGACTGCAATGTCACACCACTGAACAACTGCAAAACAAGTGGAGGCAGACCTTCTAGTTAAACCAAGTGAAGGACCGGTACGAGTGCTCCCATGAGAAAATTCATGACCCTTATCTAAAGTAAGTGAGTAAATGGAAGAAACTGACACAGGAAGAGTCTCCTCAAACCATCAGAAATGAAAAACAAGTAAAACTATGAGACACAGATAGGTAATTTGGAAACAGAAATCCACTCGTGCTGGCATACTAAATGAGAGGAAAAAGAAAAAAAAGTTAGGTGAAAAACCCCAGAAAGGTGCGGTGGCTGAAGGGATACAGGACTAAAGATGAATCTGACTCCACACTGAACCCCAACAGGACCATAAGCAAGCTACTTCATTTCTGTGCCAGGGCATCCTTTCCCAGTTGTCAGCTGAAACAATACATATTTTGACTCAGTTCTTGCCTCAAACCACATGAGCATACTTTCCCTAGGATACCAGGACTCCTGTAATAAAAATACTTCTAAATATGTATGCGCCTTTTACTGATATAAACTAGTATCTATGGTCTGGCTCTCACTTTGCATTCCTGTTAGAAATATAGGAGTTATTTTTCCACTCAGGAAAAAGAAAACATAATGTGAGTCACTAGAAAGGGGATGAGTCAGTCTGCTTCAGATGCTCTAGCCTTGTGATGATAAATGACAAACTCCTCAGCACTCTGAACCCTGGAGTCTCCTCCTCACGCCCGCACAGCCCACAGCGAAGAAGGCCAGATCCTGTACCACGCTGCAGGGCTGTCAGAGCCATCACCTCCCACCACTGCCTGGGGACCAGGAATGGCTCTCACCGTGGGACAGAGCCCACAAGGGAAATTATGAAGGGACCAAGTTACACAAGAAAAGCAACGGTCAATTTGAAATCTTGATGGAAGAAATCCAAACTTCCATTGGAAGGACCAAAATATCTGGAGTGGAGCTACTGAGTTATGAAAAAACATCTTGCTAGTTCCTAACAAGAAAAAAGCAGCACATACCACTGCATCCTAGCAAAGTCTGATAAACAACAACATGGGAAAACAATTAGGTTAGATGTCTGTCTTATACATTAGATATCCCTGTCTTCTACAGAGCAACTCTCTGCCTTAAGTTTTTCAAATTCATTTCACTTTGTTAAAGTGCTTCAAAGCTATGCACTCCCATGACCAAAAGCAACCAGTGACGATTTGTTTAAAACACATGGATGGGTAATTTGCAGTACCATGCTTAGAACACACTTAGCTTAAATTACTAGTGAAAATGAAAGAGATGAACAACAATTAGAAAAAAAAAAACACACACACAGGCAGCTTTTATCTACTGTTTGCCATGGTATTCCACACATTTGACCATTTCCAAGTTGTATCATGCTAACCAGTCCTTATTTTGGCACAACAGCAACAGCAGACAGTCTTCTGTCACACCTACATACAGGTACCAAAAAAAGGAAAACTGCCACCAACTTTAAAAAACAAGTTTTTGTCCCACTATACAGTCTATGATTAAAGAGACAAGAGACAGCTGCAAGGTCAAGGTACTTGTTTCCAAGAGCCTACTCAAGGGGCAGAGGACCATTGCCCTAAATGACCTCTGGGCACAACAAGAAGGTGGTCCCTGCTCCAAACCACTTCAGCAGAAGTCACATCTGTCAGAAAATAGCATCTTCTTTTAGATTAGGTCATTTTAATACATTGGAACAAAATACTGAGTTAAACTTACTTTCTTAGACTTTCCTTACTTCTGAAGTGGTTAATGTTACACCTTGTTTTACCTTGTTCAACTCAACAAAAAATTTTAAGAATATAATGCTTTTATACAGCAGCTAATGTCTCATGGGCACATCCTAGTGGGAAAAACAATGTGCTGTTATTACAGCAATGGCCCTTGGATCAGGCTGCTGGACAAAAAGAGACTTCTGACTTACTTTAATTAGAACAGGCTGCAAGAAAAGATTCAGCACAGCATCTGAATGCTCGGCCATATCCAGTAGCTCAAACTGGTTTTAGCCACAGACGCAGCCAAGGGCTCATTTAGCTAACTTTATTAGGGAATGGCAGAGGTTTGTTACCACAACAGAGACTTAGAGTGAAAACCTGCTGTCAGAAACCTAACATGATCTTTGAGATTCTTCCACATTTTCAGGATGTGCTTTAGTCTATGCCCACCTCCTGCCTTACATCTGTAGAATCCCCCAAAGAATCTGGTTTTTGGCCACAGAAAGCCATTAGCAAAATCACCAAGGACTTTTACCATTGTCTGGTGGTATTTTAGACTTTTAGAATGAACAAGATGGGTAAAGTTCTCCAAAAAATTACGACACTCTGTGAAAGACTCAAGAAAAGGAACAGCTGTCACTTCCTTACACGTTATGTATTTTGTGGCATACAGATCTAAGACATGGTTTCCAACAGCTTTTGGGGTATGGAACTGAACTGTCTAATTGTGTTTTCTCTTCAGGCACGTAGACTGTGAAACAAAAAAGTAGAGACACAAAATTCAGTATTAGCTTTCAAGGTATAACCCACATATTTGCCAGGTGGAATAAAGTGATCATGAATCTCATAGGGCTTGAGTGTTTTTCTTGAAGGCATGACTCACAGGTTACTCACTGTAGGGAATTGTGTTCAGGACAGATTATCTTTTTTTTGCTACTGCAGATAGGCATATTGCTTACTTTATAAAAGATGCCACACAAGAGCCAAACTTTAAAATATTTTTTTTTTCTTCCTTCTTTGCCAAAGCTCTTCGGGTGGTTTTAAATTTACTCATACCCAATGTATTGTCTATCCTTTTTAACTTTCTCTTTTAATCAGTCTCCCTTGTCTTGCGTCATTCTCATCAGTGTGCTAGCAGACAGTCTCCTCTCACTAGAGCGAAGCACTTACAGCTAACACTGCAGGAAAGACATGGGCACTTCATAGCAAAGAGCTCTATGCTTTTCCAACAAGAGCACAAGTAGAATCAGCTATCATCAGTCTTCTTGTGATGCTCTAAGCTTGGGGACCCATAAAGCAGTCCTAGTGCAGCTGGTTCAACCTAGTGCTTTTGACCCAAGAAAGTGCAGAAGGTTCCTCTTGCACACAGATGCAAAGCTTTGGAAACCACCCTCCTTCTCTACACTGAGGAAAACCTGAAATTTTATGATAAAGTCTGGTATCCCAATGTACCACTCCCACATAAGGCATACTCTCAGTGCAAACAATACATGCAAGTTTCGAATAACGTGAAGAACCCACTTTGTTTGAGCCATGGCTTAGTGTTTGGTTTCTGCAAACAGCTCTCTGCCACAAATTGCAAACTGGAAACAAAGCCAGGTGACCTCCTACCCCACTGAATACACTCACCAACTTGCAGGTACATGACTTAAATTCCTTCCTTGTTTTTCACCACCCAATAGAATAGATGAGTTGGGAAGTGGTGGGGCAATCATTAATAATTAGCCAAAGGAAGGGGGGAAAATGTATCCATTTTTGTTATGTTCCACTACATTCTGGTCTTCATTCAATACTGGTCAATGAATTATTTAAAGAAAAAAAACAACACTATTGAAATCTCTTTAATATACTCCTATCAGGGCATTGATTCACTTGCACATCTATTATCTATTTACAAGGAGATATACAGCAGGTGTGAAAGAATTAATTTTTGTTTGACAAACAGGTCTCTGTGAGGCATTCCCTCAAGCTTTTGTTCATTTTAATGGTGTATGCTTCACGTTGAAATTCAGCCTTAAAGATGTTAATTATTATTGGAGTTTCATTGCCCTTCGGGTGTTTTACAGTGAACCCTGATGAAGTCTGTGACGTGCTTTATTACAGACTGCAAAGCCTACCACGAGCAGGATGGGGTTTGGGGTGTTTTTTTTAACCATTCAGTGGTCTCGGTGCATATCTGACTGACACACCTGTGAATTCACCTTGTTCTTCCACCTACATAGCTATATCTTAGCCACTTTAATTGCTCAAACTCATGCAGCCAAAGATTGTGCTTATCACCACAACACTCCAAAGGTTCCTTGGTGAATCAGCTTTTGCCATGCGGCTTTTCCCTGCAATAGGAGACATTACAGGCTCCACATCTGGGTCCAACATCTGCCCCTGCTAGTCTAAGCAGAACTACAAGCAAGTACCTCTGGCCGGCTGGCTCCACTCCTTGCCATGAAGCCCTTCATTTACTCCCAACAAGTGCTCTGGCCAGCATAAATTTACCAGTCTGTAAAAAATTCAGCACCTTTTTCAGGAATTGCTCTGTCCGGGGATATTACTATCGTATTTTGCTTCTCCTCTCACACCATTTACTGCTTGTGTTTTATTATGATTTTCCATTGCCTCTTTTTCTGAGACTGGTCGTCTGGTTTAGTTTGGCTCATTCCCCTTCTTTCACCCCACTTCCATACAGTCATCACTTATCTGTACTTCAGATTTGCACATCTGAAAACTATTCACTGTAACTCATCATTCCTACAATACTGGCTTAAATGCCAGCAGCTTTTTCTGGTTTGCAGCATTTAAAATATACTCTTAATTTCAGCATTAAATTGCTACCCTAACAAAATATCTATTAGCCTTTTGCTGTTAGCTTCCCCAGTACCTTTCAGGATTTCAATTTTCATTAATTTTTTATCTTCAACATTTTCACTTGCTGCAACCCCTGACAATGAAAGGATTAACAAAATGTGCCAAGTGTCTTGGAGAGATATCCTAAATTTCTGAAAGTGGCCAGTCTGGGTCTTGCTTCTCTGCATAGGGAAATAACTTTCTGGAAACCTTTGTCTGCAAAGAGCATTCCAGTATCTGCGGGTGTTACCAGTTATGCTGCACACCAGCTTCCACACCTCGATCCGAGGGCAATGGCTCAGCTTCAGCACCTCACTCCTGTTACCCATAACAAAACAGGCTAGGTTTGGGAATAACAACAGTCTGTACAAAGTCATACTGATCTGGTCATTTGCTGTAGAATATAATAATTTTTTTAAATGTAGCTCAACACCATAAGGTCTTCATCTTTTCTCCATCTCTACATGTATTTTTTTGTGTAGAGCATAAAGGTACTCCCTCTGCAAAGTAAGCACCTCATTTCTTCATATCTATGAAATAGATTTTTTTTTTAAATTTATGTAACTTTATCAGGTCCTAGCCATCAACATTTAACTTCTCCAAGAATTACACTTTTTTTTTTTCTTAAAAGGGTTTGCCTTCAGAATTTCCTTCTTGCATTCACCATCCCCACTTACATCCATAGTACTACTAGAAATCTGTAAAGGAAAAAATACTTGTGAAAAACTGGAGTTCCTTGGTTCAGTACCATGCTGCTCCTGCAGCCTGGAGGAAAGGACAAAAGTATGCCAACAGCAGTGAATTTAATGGTTTTTTTTTCCATATACAGTCCTTGAAGTTTTCCAGTGAACATGCAGCCCCTTTAAGAAGTTTGAGGCTTGGTCTAACAGCACATAGAAACTTGCTCACTTTGAATAGCTTCTTAGGCTCTTTTGAAGTTGTCTAGAGCTCCAGGGAACTACAAATGAAAAGCTGGAAACCACTGTGCAGGCACAGCTATTACCAGACACTGCTATAGATCCCACATAGTGTTCATAGCATCCATCAATTGAACCCAGATACTGCCAAATTGCATCAAAACCAAAAATCACATAATAAAAACTTAAGGCATGAAAAGGATGACTTACAACTGGTCACTGTGACCACATACCCAGGGAGAAAGGCAGGGAGGGAACACAAGAGGAAATTCCAAATACAACAGCAACAACACGAATTAAGCTTCCAGCTCATTACATGAGCACTAAACTATATTCATATAACCTCCTAAACTTCATCGTAAGCACTAGATGCAGTAGGAAGAGTATGGCATGTTGAAACAACATGTTTATAAACCCTCATTTGCCAACCAATACTTCACAATCATTGTAACAAATTAGCATTAATGCTCTACATCCCCTCAGCCAATGTAAAGCACATGCTGAGTCAACTTTAGTGTAGTTCACTTATATTGGATACAGAAGTTACATGCACAATTCACTAATAAAATTAACATGGATTACATTCTAGTTCTTCATCTCAACGTCATCCAGTTTCAGCTATTTTATAGCAACTTAGAAGAGGATTCAGATTTCCTACTAACAAAATAAACTAAAAATACATCATGGCACTGCACGTTAAGCGCAAAATGTACCGATACAGGTGAATGTTTCCAGCATGAGGCCCTTACACAGTAATCCTGGAAGTATTCAGCAGTTTAAACTACTATTTTTACAGCCTCCTGGGCCTACCATCAGACAGAGCTGATGAGGTCCAGACACCAAAACAGATGCTACTCTAACAATTCGAACCCAACCTCTTTCTTGTCTGCAACAAAACATGCAAGGACGCATCTCACACTTAACTGGTTGGCTTCCAGGGGAGTCTCGAATTGAAGTTTGCTTGCTTCCTTTAGAGATTGGGTTCGAATTAGATCTCACACTGCTCACAGGTTTCCCACTGCATAGAGATCCTAATAGAACCACTACTATACCCAGCAGCACAACGTATAAGCAGCAAAGCATGCAGATAAGCGCGTGGACTGAGAAGCACTCAGCATGGACCAGAATGATTCAGTGGATGATCTTTAAGATTCATATAGCTGCATGAGTAAACAGGGGTGCCTGGGGAAGAGGACTGGTTGTCACCCCAGAAGGGCAGATTTTGTATTATGTCAATAATATATATGACTATCATTTGGTTAGAGGTCTAAGAACTCATTAGCATTTTGTAAATATTTTACACACAAAATTTTCCTATTTCTCAGATTCCAATCTCAGTATCTCAGTTGTGGAGTCTGAAAAGTGCCATCAAGCCAGTCTAATGACAGTGAACAGGGAAATGAAAGGCAGAGCCCAGAACTGAGCTGCCAAGCACTCTGAACTTCCCCATGGAGAATTTGCAATTTTAGATGCTGTAGGTCATCCAGCTGATAGTGATCCTATAAAGCCAAGCTATAAAAAATAAAAGATTATTGTAGTTCAGTGGCAAAGCCACAGGCAAATTTTCTTTTGATTTGTTCTTAAATAAAGAGCTTATTAGAATTTCCCCCGCAAAAAAAGCTTTTAAGTGTTTTCCTCTCCTTTTGCTAAATTTTTCAAACACAAAAACAAGAGACAATTAAACTGTTCACTGAAGACAGTGATTAAAGGTGCTGGAGGGAAATGACATAACCATCAGGGTATAAAGTCATTTTGGCTGATGGTCTTGGACAAACAGAAGAGCTTTGCAAGATGGAGAGGATGCTGATCCCGAGCTACTTCACAGCTCAGTGCCATGGAATCCCTTCTGAAAAATGGGGGGGTCCGAAGTTTAACTCCTCTGCCTCACTGGCAGCCACCTGAGGAACACTAATTCCTCATCTCAATTGGGTAAGACCAGACAGGATTCTCAGTTTCAATTTCCTTAACCAAGCAAACTAGTTTGTGGGTTGTCAGAATGCACAGAGATTGCAAATCTAACCTGGTGAGAAGGGGAAAAGATGCTTCCAAAATGCACTCTATTTATGTTGTTCAGATATTTTTAAGTATTCAGATAAAACTGCTAACTTAATTTGGAAATAGTTTACAGGGACTCCAAAGTTGCCTTTAACAGTGCAACTTTCCCCTCTTCAAAGGGGTTTTACCTACACCTACTTCTGTGATAAAACCACTGGGGGATGGCAAGCATAGCAGACTTTGTGTAAAGCAAAGCCATGGAGAATGAAAGGAATATAAATAAGGGTTCAGGGAAAAGGATAAAGAACAGAAAAGCAACATATGCTTTAAAAACAATCTAGTTTGCAGCAGAAGAGAGGAAATAGGAAAGACTCAGAAAGGAATAGGTCACTAGGAACGAAAAGTTGAATAAAGACAGAAAAAGAACAGTTAAAATAATTTTTAATGGAAGCTTTCCGAACACTAACAAAGGAAGTTGAATGGGAATGCTTCAGTGTTTTATATAGAGAAATAGTCTAGTGATTAAATAAAACAAAACACCAAAGGCAAAGGATTTGACTCACTGTGGAGTCACGCCTGACCAAAAATGCTTAATTAAGACTCTGGGGCTAGTTCTAAGCCACCAGAGACAGTTTTAAACAAAACCCTTTAAGTTTTCCTAGAACCACCAAAAATTATATGCTGTTAGGGGCATGTTGGAGGTACAGAGAGCTTACACTGAGTTTGAAATTAAAAATTCAACAAAAATAAAAGAAATCTCTTCATCTGTATTCACAGCAAGCATTCCCTGGAAGCCTCTGCTTGACAGCAGAAACTAATGCAGCTCAGACTGATCCTCTTGGCTTTCAGTGCTCTTTGTGCCCAAGGGAGATGTAAAAGTGATCTAGAACCAGCACAGTTTCAGCACCAACTCCACATCCAAAGCTTCTGTCCTTCATAAAAAAAAATAGGAAAACTTATGCAATTACATCATCTCATCCTCGCTGAGAGAGCTTCCAAAACACAGGAGCGGTGATAAAATTTGGATCGCTAACGAAGAAAAAAAATGCTTTCTGAGTTCTTTGAATCCTGCCAAAAAAAGATACATCCGTAATTGCCACATGTTTCATTCTTTGCAATTTCTCAAGAGACGTGCCTCTTCACTGTACCAGTCTTTAACTGTCTCTGTTACGGTCCACTCAAGACTGACTTACTGGAAAAGGAAAAGGAAGAAACCTTTCAAAGAGAGAGAGTAAATCTGTTTCTTGCTGAAACTCATCAGCTCTGATGGAGTCAGGGTAGGGTCCCGCTGACAGCTGAGACGTACAGCTGGCTGCGACTCTGCACAGCATTAGCAACTCTGACCCAGCCACCTGTTCGCTGCACCTCCCCAGCAGCTTACTACTCCATGCTGACCTACCGGCCCAAGGCATTAAACTCATTAACTACTTGGGACCAATGCGCACACACATCCCCCTCCCCCATGGAAGTTTTCTGATGAACTGCCTCAAACAGGCAAGTGCCGGAGCTAGCAGAGTAGTGGAGTGGGAGCAGATAGTACCAGGGCAAAGACAACTGTATGCAGGTGACATGCAGGGGATGATATACAGCTAACTAATGTAAGAAACACAGGAAGAGTTCAAGCGAATGAGCAGACACCCTCTTCGCATGTCCATTTAACTCTTTTACCCTCAATTCTTTCCCCAGTATTTCCCTACACCCTCAACTTGTGAGCTCCCGAAGGTCCGGTTCTGTTCGTCCTCACCTCCCGGCTGTCGTGCTGTACAGCTGCACTGCAGTACCTGTTGTACATCACACAAGTGCAGAAAGGCAAGATGATATGTGATGAGTGTTTCTTCCCATGTCCAAGAAGGACAAAAGACTCCCATCTTGCCTTCAGCTCTGCCAATCACTTGGTTTTGAAAGCTGGGTCTGTAAGGGTGGTTTAAAGGTATAACTTACGGTTACAGCTGTGTCTGTAAGCATGTTTCTTTGCATTGGCTTTTCCTCACTGTATTAGCCATAAGCACATTAGCACTCTAGCCGCTACTGCACCAATGCATAAATGACTATATCCTACCAAAACCTGCCATCCTCTTGAGGCTAACAAATCCTGCCTAGCCTCCCTCCCTGAGAGAAGGAAGCACATTCTTACTCACAGCCTCTACAACTTCAAACACAGGTAAAGCCATCACCTTCAAAAACTCATCTTTTAACTCCATAAGAATGTTTCTCTTTTTCCAGAGCTCTCTCCGCCACTTGTACTTCTCTATTTTTACTGAGGTCTCTTATAATGCTTACAAGTACACAAACAGCTTCACCTTCATCTTCAATGAGTCTTTTAAGCCTCAAAGACTGGAGATTTTCAGTAAAGTGGTGTATTCTGCACTTGAAGTTACAGTATGCAACAAAAACCCACTTTTAAAACAAGACCCTTCAGTCTGACCCTCAAGCTTCAAATGAACTGATGTTTAGGCTTTGATCCTCAATCCCAACTCACCAGTTAGCTTTGGAACTGGATCTAAAATGAACAAGGATCAATTTCTGAATCAATTTCAAATATGACCCAAATTGTCAGTCTTGCATTAAGATCTGCTCTGCAGAGATTAACACTGTATAAATTGACATAAATTTAAAATTCCCTTTCCTGAGATCTAACTTTTTTACAGCTGGCTCAATTGACAAATTTTCCACTTAAACTCCAGTTAAGGTTTGGTTTCACCAAGAACTCCAAGCTCCACACTAAGCTCGTTGATGCCATAAAATCTGTCTCTTTCAGACTAATACACATCAGGACTTTTTTTTTTTTTGGTACTATATGAAGATAAAGCAAGAAGCATTTGTTTTTCACAACAGTGACGTATCTGTTTCCTCTTCTTGCCTCCCTTCAAGACAAGAGAACTGGCAGCCTCAGTAGCCTGCAGCTTACTTCTGGTATTTTAATAGTCACTGGCAAAGCAAAGCAGCATGACCACCTGTGCTGTTGCTGTTGTACAGCAATGCTGTAAAGATCAAAATAAACATATTAAACAAATCTTACTTTTCAGTCAGTCTTGCTAGAAAAATACTAAGAAACTCTCCTATGGCTTCCAAGTATTTCTGGACATTCTGTCAAGTAATTACTTACACTTCCCAGTCCTCTGCACAGGTGGAAATGTCTTTCTTAAGAGATATTGTTGCTGAATAACGTATTTCAGCAAAAATAAAAGGGAAAAGCAGTCAAGCACAAGACAGAAATTACAGTCAAGAATAACTGGTCAAAAAATACACACACTATTAATCAATAATGCATAATAAAAATGCAAACTTTAGCAGTAGAAAGTGGCGTACTAAATTGGTCATAAGACAAGATTAATAAATTTCTGTCATATGGAATTGAGTGACACATAATTGAGAATTAAGGGGATTTTTCTTTACTAATGGTGAAAAACCTCACACTCACTTGTGCCTGTTACCTCCCAGTTTAATTTGAAGTATTTGTTAGCACTGGTAACCCAACCCTAAGGTGGTGACTGGCAGAGTAAATGCACCTGACTGACTGGCAACACTGCAAAATAATATTAATTTGTTTGCAAATTGCAGTTTCTCACAGAGGCCATCTCAGTAGTGCTCCCTCCCTGCTACCAAACAAACCCACCACACCAAACCACAACATGGTGGAACAACTGGCACAGCAAATTCTTCTCACTGCCCGCCACTTGTCTCCAGGCTCCTCTGCAATGAAAGGCCATTTGTGATGCCTGTCAGTAAAGCTTTTTTCAGAAGTTGGTAAGTCAGCAGATCATAAAAATGAGCTAAAACCCCTACTACCAAGACCCTAAGAGCACTAACAGGCCTCCGTTGCCTTGACCTCCCTAGGAACTCTCATCCACACCACCAGTCCAGAAGCCTGCAGGTCTACTTAAGCTCAGGCCTAGGCATCCAGTCCTAATCTGAGCTATGTCATGGATGGCCCCTTGCCAAGCCTTTTCTCCTGATGTCTAAACTACTGGATGGTCTTCCCAGATAGACTTCATACTTTTTTTTATCATTAAGCCCTGTCTTCTGGGTGGATATATTCTTGTTACCCCACCCTACTTAGGACCATGGCCACATCCTGTTACGACCCTGCCTGGGTGCTTTGGGGCTGCAAGCCGTCACTGAGGGCACTCCCTGTCCTAGGGTCACCCTTGACTCCCATCTCATCACACCTGGGGGGAGCCCTGCTCCTGCTGCTCCCTGACATCTATATTCCACCGTGTTAAAAGAAAAAGGGATAAACAGAAGCAAAGTTGCAGTAGAAACAACCAATTAAAAGTTTGCAAGGAATACATTGACTCTCTGGCCAGGAAGTAAAAATCTTCTGGTCCCAAACAATAAAAGTGGTGGCAAGTACTTCTGCCTCTAGTTTAATCACACAACACAGTATAAAGCAATCCATCTGGGGTCTGTTTAACCTACTAGACTCCAGGTTTACTAATGAACGACCATGTTTTTGGGCAATGTCAGCAGAACAAGGACATGCAAGTTGGTAAGGAAGAGATGGTCCTGGTGACAGAGGGTCAGCTCCAGCTCCTCTAACAGCTTCATGGATGGTTGTGGGCAACTGCTAGGAAGGATGATAATTTTATTAATTTGGGCATTTTACCGCAACCTGGTCTCCCAACAAAACAGATTACCCACAGGCACCACTGTTAGCAGCACTGTACAAGAACAGTGCTGGGGCACAGCTCATCCTGACACAGGTGCCGTGAGTCCACACTGTTCATAGTGGCAGCTCAGCTTAACACCCTACAAAGGAGGACATCTGCCTATCCTAGGAAGGAGGCCAGCAGACCAATTTACCTAGCACAAGCCCACGGTGTTGGTACAAGGCACAATGACATAGGCAGTGAAGAACACAAGTGGGAAGCTGTGGATAATCTATGCTTGGCTCATCCATGCTGCAGATAGGAACATATACATCCCTACTTCAGCAGTAATGAAAATCTGGGTGTTCGCTTCACCCATACCCTGAAGCTCCCACAAAGCCTCTATCTGCACAGAAGCCCATTTCAAAGCAATTCAGAAGTGAAGTGGTAATTAGGGTAAAGTACAGCCTCACACTTGAGTTTTAATAAATCCGTCAAAATTACCAGATTTACTAGCCAACATCTGTTTCCAGCAACAACTTGCTATTGTTGTGCAGAGGCACAACAACTATCTATGCTGAACTAGACAGGTTCAGAGCAGCTCTATTACACGTG
The DNA here is from genome assembly GCA_013400615.1 of Syrrhaptes paradoxus. Classification (NCBI taxonomy): domain Eukaryota; kingdom Metazoa; phylum Chordata; class Aves; order Pterocliformes; family Pteroclidae; genus Syrrhaptes; species Syrrhaptes paradoxus. Next base: position 117,138 of record VZTO01017030.1, on the reverse strand, counting down.
TCAGTGTTACAACCGCACGTCAAGCAGGACAGACTCCTGCCCTCAAGATCTGCCACAGGACTCTGCTTCAGCAGAGCCACAAACATAGAGAGTGTCCCAGTGCTGCAGAAGAGGAAGGACAGAGATTAAAGCAAAGTAGGAATCAACTGACCCCTCCTTCCTGCCAGATAATTAGTGTGGTCCACTTGAATATGAACTCCGATCTTCACACCCTTTGGACTGGATGAAACTCCTTAACAAGAAGTCCCAGCCATACTTTAGCCATGAATGCAGAAAAACCAACACTGAGTTCTCAGATCAGGTCCATTTACAGCATGACCCCTGCAGCTGCCTCACTTGCATATGAGGAAGTGAGACACATTTGGGTCACAAGCATTTAACTTGCAAATTTGACCTCTCAACAGGTCAGATTATTGACAGCCTATGAAGACAAAGCTTTCTTCCTTCTTGGGGTCAACTTCTTCTGAACCCTAAGGATTATCTTATAAAGAGACGAAGAAGGCTGCAAGTAAAATAAAATTTGAGTCTTATTCCCTGAACTTGAAAATGTCTTAATTTGTTAAAAAATGGCAAACCTGCTTGACAAAGGGCCAGGAACAGATGGAAACTGAAAGGGCTACTACATAAATTAAAACACTAGTCTACTCAAAAATCGTCTCCTTTAATTTCCATGTATGTGGTATTTGATGGGGCTATAGCGCTGTTCCTACATGCCTTCACTTGAGGATAATGGGTGTATGTTTTTTCCAGTTTGCTAAGGAACTATGTCATGCTTAAAACTGCCTACAGCTAGAAAAGATGACAAATATGACACGCCCCTGCTATTTCCAGCAAGAAAGTTAAACGTGAAAAAAAGACTCCATATGTATTTTTAAGATATAATTGAATTTTTAAGGTAGCCCCTCTGATGAAAATTCATAGACTCATAGAATGGTTTGGGTCAGAAAGGACCTTAGAGATCATCAAGTTCCAACCCCCCTGCCATGGGCAGGGACCCCCTCCACTAGACCAGGTTGCTCAAAGCCTCATCCAGCCTGGCCTTGAACACCTCCAGGGATGGGGCATCCACAACTTCCCTGGGCAACCTGTTCCAGTGTCTCACCACCCTCATAGTGAAAAATTTCTTCCTAATGTCTAGTCTAAATCTACCCTCTTTCAGCTTATACCTGTTACCCCTTGTCCTATCACTACACTCCCTGATAAAGAGTGCCTCCCCATCCCTCCTGTAGGCCCCCTCCAGGTACTGGTAGGCTGCTACTAAGTCTCCTTGGAGTCTTCAAACGCAAATACAGTGTACCAGCAATCCAGCACCAGCCATGACTTGGACAGAAAAACATTTTTCATAATTCAATGCAAAATCAAATTCTGATAGACAACCAAGAAGCAAACAAACCCAGAATTTCGCAGATGCAGGCACATTTTTTTGGCTACATTTGTTTGACTGTGAGGGAGGGATCAGCAGATCCCTCAAGGGAGATCAGCAGGGGAGTGAAAAGACAGGAAGAAAAGCATTTCTAGATGCCTTGCAGTGCTGACAAAAGGTCTGTCTTTTCAAACCACCTCACTGCAGCTCAGACTACAGCTGTTAGTCCTGTGCACTTGTGGGAAACAGTCACACATATTCAGCGAGACAGATGTGAGGTTTTTTGTTTACATTTGCAAGACTGAGGTAAAAAATATCCTTTCAGAAATGTTAAGTAGAAAGTATTATAAATAATCAGTTTCCCCACCTTGAAGAGCATTACATGAAGTATTACTTCTGATGCCTCAGACCTCCACAGGAACTGAAGAAGATGCTAGATTTAAATCTGAGGCTGTTCCAAGCAGTAGCAAACACATTCATGAAACGCTATACCAAAGATGTCTGTTTCAAGGAATGAACACCAGCAATGTCCCACAGCCACCACAGAGAACGTGGAGGTCTAAAAGGAAAGGATCTGGGAAAGCACCAGTCAGCAGCCGCAGCCCCTCACATACATCACTGGTGTTAGGGTTTTTGATATGATAGGAACTTTGACCTTTCAAACTGTAATAAAGTAAGAATGAGCAAAGTGCAAGGATAATATTTTATAGAGAGGCCATATTTTAGTTTACAGATAAGTTAATCATGGGTGTGTGAGCAAAAACGCAGGATTTATCACACACATCGACCTTGATTAACACTGAAGAGCTTTGCCTCTAGTAGACCTGGACACAAAGGCAAAAGAAAACAAAAAGGGAAGAGGCAGGTCTTTTTGTTGCCTGTATTGATCATCAATTCAGTAAATCGTTTACTGGCAAAAGCTGTCCAAGCACAATACTATCTTGAGAAAGACAGGCTTGTTATTCCAGAAAAGAGATTTCTAAGCACAGGCACAGCCTCCATCTCAGTTTGTCTACAGCCAAACCATAAAGTGTCATCTTAACAGATGTTTGTATAATGGCATTGCCACTACACTTTCACCTTAACAACCACTTTTCTGTGTTGAACACTACATAGAAGATAACCTTTCCAGATGAAGAAAAGGCTGTCTGTTGCTTAGATAGTGCAAGGAAGAAGGTAGCTGAAAAATAAAGTAACTGAAATGATGCCTGCACAGGGCAGGAAAGAAAGAACTGGCAGAAGAACCCCAGTTTCCTGAGCTGCAGTGTCCCTCTTCCATTAGGCAACACTATGCTCCCAGTCAGTGAGTACACCTGTCAACTAATGAAAGCAACAAAGATGTCAGATGTTTCCTATGCAGCAAACTTCACTGTATTCAGCTTGAAAAGGTGGATATTTTGCTACTCACTTCCAAGCTCTATTTATGCAACCTGACTTCAAGCAGGGCACACAATGCTGAAGTATTAAAAACCACTAACTAGAATTACTTCCCAAGAGCTAGTGAGGGTCTTTGATGTTTTTCCATCAAGTATGCTTTCAATATCTGATCCAGAAAAGAAAGGCCATCCAGCAATTGTCAGGGCATATGCAGGGAAGATTTACACTTCAGAAACCTGAAGCCAAAACACAGTGAAAAGTTAGAGGTAAGACCTGTTTGCTCTTTAGTATAATCAAGCAGAGGATGCTTGTAGCATCTGTAGGTTATCATCAGGATTCAGATGACCTGGGACACAACTCACAGTCCCATGGAGGCAACACCTTGTACAGGAGAGCTCAAAAGGAGCTCTCAAAGCCTCATGCATCAGCAATGGGAGGATTTTCCTAGCAGGACCACCATGAAGGACACACAAGACTGTCCACAACAGGCATCCTCAGAAGCCTAGAGCAAACATGGATGGGGCTGCAGCAGTGTTCCTTGGGCTGAGCATTGGGACTTTGGTTGTGCTTGACATCTAGTTTACACTATGATCTATTCCGTCCTAAAGGTGATTGCAGCCCTCAGACCATGCAAGCATCAGGCTCCACAAAACCACCCTACCTTTAAGTTTTATTCCTGAATGTGTCACTAACCTAGTGGGAAACCACTAACCAAATCCCTCCATGCATTCCCTTCCTGTCCATGCCTCAGTTGCCCTGGCTGTAGAGTGAAAAAGAAAGCACGGACCTACTTTGTGGAACATTTTTAAGCCTTCTGATGAAAGCACATCACTACCACCACAGAAGTAGACTTGGGCCCAAACTCTCAAACATTTCCAGAGATATTGCTCCTAAGTTGCTGCCAATGAAAGCATTCAATTGTAGCAGACAGCAGGAAAGCATAGACTTGCCGTTAACTAACATACAACAGACATTGTTTGACATTCAGCAGTGTTTCCGGGCTTCCACAATGCTGGAGAAGTACACTAGGCATAAACTGTTGTACAATCTGATGACAAGAGATCCCCTCACAGTTGGAAAGGGAGCACGAAACAAATCCCTCTTGGTCTCTCTCGACATCATATCCCCATGAATGTAGAAACAAGCAAAAGGTCTAAAGAGTACAAAGAAAACTAAAATGAAGGGGAAAAAGGGCTGTATAAAGATTTGCAATGGGAGACAATCCAAGCTAGTTTGGATGTGCAAGAATTATGGCCTGTTTCCCTTGGTGCTCAACCACCCTGGAGGGAACGAGATGCATTTCTAGCTGCACAAAGAATTCTCACAGTAACATGTTACCATGCTGGTTACAGCATTCTTGAGATACATAAGGCTGTAAGTCACTGACATTATATTGATGTATAGGCTTGGTGCGCTACTAATCATTCGGACACAATGGCCTTGTGTATATTTTTATTTTGCAAACTGTCCTGGCATCCTCTGCTAAATTCTGCTTGCTCTACTCTGGAAGATTTTAAGAAAAGCGTTCACGAAACAGGCAACTGAATGAAAAAAGACTCATCAGAAAAACTCGTGTTCTGGGGTGAAAAAACAAGCTGGATCAAGGCAGAGAAAAATAAGAACACTATTTTAATTAATTCATGTCTGCCTTATTATCCATTTCAGCTCATTTAGTAACTCAGAATTTAATCCCAAAATAACTAGTTAATAGCTCCAAAAGCCCCAACTTTCTGCTAGTTCTTTCTTTAATGCAATTATGCTTTTGCTGTCACACCAGAAATATTTATAGCCTTTTCTGCATGGGATAGAAAAGCTCTACAGTAGGACCAGAAGACTTCGATCACATTGATGGCCTGCATGCTAACGGTTAACATATAGCTTAACTGTCAATGTCTATTTTCATTAGTTTCAGTGGAAGTGACAGCAGCCCCCTTCAATACTTCAAGCATGTATCTCTTTGGGGAAAAAGCTACCATTCACTTGACCGCAGAAGTACTTTGTGAAGGACAAATAAGTGAGAAAGCAAAAAGCAGAGCTGTTATTTTATTGTATATTGCTCTCTAGGAGGACACAAAGGGACAAATCCTGCTTTTTGTTACAGTAGATTTGATCCAGAATTGTTACAAGCAAGTGAAAGGAGCTGATCCAGATTTACAGGGGAGAAGCAGTTCAGAGCTCCACCCAAGCCTGCAACCCTGTATTTCTACCACCAAGGCAGATGTGTGCCCTTTATGCAATTCAAAAAGCCTATGATCTTGCACAGTGGGCCTGACCAAGCGCTTGCTAAAAGCACTGAAAAGCACCCATTGACTCCTCCAGTCAATCATGCAGACCTCATGCAATCAATCCACCAGCAAATTCAAACCACCCAATGTACTCCTTTCAGAAAAAGTCAAAAACCTTATGGCTTGTCCAAAACAAAACCCCAAACCTAACAGCCTAGAAGGCAGCCGTGTTCATCCTATTTGAGCCTCTCTAAACTTGCCACACAGGACCACCGAGTATGGTTTGGGAAGAGAAGAAGGAAAGTGGAAAGGCAGAGATCAGCAGGCATGCTCCACAAGGTTGCCAATGCAGAGGTAACAGGAACTTTGCCTAATGTACCGCTGACTGACCCTGCAGCAATTACTAAACTGAGAGTGGGGCACAGCAACGCTTGGCAGGCAGAGTATGTGTGTCAGTAGCCACCCTGATTCTCTGGTGTATTTGTCCGACTTGATTAGCACTTACATCAACTTCATAATTATGTGTACGCATACACACATTAACTCCAAAGATAAAGCGCCTGTCCCCATCTGGAAATTCAAATATATTTTAGAAGTTAATCAAGACCAAAACACGTAATCAAGACAGGCTTTATCAGTTTTATATTTATGACCCCAACTGACACATTTTATTAATCACCAAGCATTTAAAAAGTGTTAATTTCCTCCCCCTCGGTTACTATAAATTCTCCACTCTCACTTCCAACACAGGCTGTAAAAATACAGATTACTAGAAGGACATATTTGGCTCCTGGTATCCACCAGTGTGGGTGCAGAATGTGCTATTCTGTGTCAGGTCACTTTGGATAATACAGACATTTTTGTTTTGCCTGCATACCAATCAACTTTAAAGCATGATAATGGCAAATAGCCTTTAAAAGGATTTTAACTACCTAAAGCTCTTTGTTTTAAGACAAGGTATTACAGTAGAGATCATCTGTGGGATCCAATTATAGCCACCTTATTAATTATATGTCTTCCCTAATCCAAAAATCCTTTCAGGTTACCCATTTAAAATTTTTTGATTGCCTTATATAATCATCTATCAGCCAAAAAACTACAATGTCATTTGTTAAATTAATTCCAAAGACATTACTCTCTGACAGTCCTGAAACCCACCTTTTTACTGTTTACAAAACTGTCTTGAATAATGTCCTAAAAATGAATAGAAAGTATTAGCTTTTAAAATAAAACAAACTAAGAAAAAAAAATCTCAGTTCTCTGCTTTTTACAGAGCACAACACGTTTGAGAAGTGGACTGAAAGCCAACAGAGTCTTTTGTTGCTTGTGGATTATTGTGTGGACTCTGCAATTAATACCCATCGTCTCCTACCACACACCCAGGTGACATAAAACACCATCTTTTACTATTTGGATTACTAAGGACAGCATCTTTTAGCCTGAGACAATGTTCAAAGCAGCAGCAGTTCCTTTGCAGACCAAGCACAGACAAGAAGGACCATATCCTCCTCTTTCACTTACTAGAGAAGAGAGAGGAGGGTGTGAATCTGCAAAAATCACAAGCAGACCACTTTACTCACATCCTTGAAATCACAGCTACTTCGCATTGCAAAATGAATAGCAGACAACGTTTACAGGATGTGAGCATTTCACACCTGTTTTCCCCTGGTGCAGTCCACCTACCTTCACGACATTTGTTGGATAGAGTTACTATCTCCCAAACCCCTGGAATCACAGTGCCGTGAGAAATTCTGCTTGATCGCATTGTTTGTATTTTCCATTTCCCCCAACACCTTCTTTTAAGCTTTTTCATAGGAGTGTGAAGCCACTGCAGCAGTGATTGATAGTAACGGATGCAAAGTCATCCTTCAGTGTCTACAGCCTGGCACAAACAAGATGAAGGCTACCTTGAAGAGGTACTCTTACTGCTTAAGCTGATGTACCCCCATAAAAATTGCTCCTCTTTTGCAGCCTAGAAAGAATTCATAAAATCATAACTTCTCTTAAGCTGGATGTTTCCAAACATGTATAAGTTGAGAACAAATAACAAATAAGAATCCACCCTGGCTATATGTTTCTATTAGTAAAATAACAAAGGCACCTACGTGAAGCCCTTGGCAATTCTGCAATTTCTTTTAATAACAAAGAACTTCACATTCCTTAAGCTGCCTTGTTAAGAGAAAATACACTTCAGAAATCAAAGCATTTGGATTACCTGGGCCGCCAACCACATATTTTGTAGGGGTTGCAAGAATGGGTGGGTGCATGTGTGCTTCCACACGCATTTGTGTGTGCAGCACTCTTTTTCTTAAGTTAGCATTTTGTAAGTGCTCATACTTGGCTTTTTTAATCCAGAGACTCAAATTTGTCAGGAGGAAAAAAAATTAAATATTAAGTTTCCAAATCTAGCCTCAATGTCAGTCAGTAGGCTTTAATGATATTTCACTCCAAACTTTCCAGTGGCAGCCATCTAATTTTATTTCTTTTAAACATCCTCTTCTGATGTTTACAAGCTAAACGTTAATGCCTCATTTAGGACCTCATTTCTAATGTGTAAAATTAATAAGGTCAAAAGCAAAACCATCATTTATTTTCATTACCAACATTAGGCAAGGTGTAAAAAGCAAACAAAGAGGTCATATTAGTTTAAAATAAAAACAAACTGGATATTTAAATGTGAAATGCATAAGGACGGGAAACTTCTCTAATACAGGGAAGCCTCCCCAACTCACACGGATGCAAAGTCTGCTTGCTTCAAACTAAGAAATGCTTGTGCTGCACCTATCTATACCACGCTGTTTAGTCAAAGTCCTGTTAGCACGTCACAGAAATGAAAACCTACGACTTCAGTTTGACAGGAGGGAACAGACCTACTCCAGACAATTTCACCAACAGCTAACTCCTTATTAAGGAGCATGTGGAGACAGCAAACCAACCACATTCGTTGATCTGGCATTAAATGAAAAATGGGTGATAACAACATTATGCAAGAGAATCAACACAGAGTCCAAGTGTATATGCAGTAGAATTTTGATTTATTCATGAAAGCTTCGTTTCAGGTACCAAACAATGACATGAAAGGAGAACACACTGCATCCTCCACTGATTACATTCACAAAATTGGAATCCAAGAAAATCCCTCTGTCTGGAGGCATGAGACAGAGATAATTAGGAACAGAATTATCTCATTGGTTCGCTGTAGTCTCTGGTGGTCTCATCTTCTAGTTCGAGCATGAGGTTTGTGCCAGAAACACCACTTCGTCACACGCAAGCATTCTGCCCACAACAAAAGGATGCTATCTATAACCTGGATACTGAAACACAAATAATGAGGAATTAACCAAACTCTACAGTTTGAATTGCAACTGTAAGGACAAATACCTACCTCATCCACAAAGATCTTACATGAAAGGGCTCCACAGGGAGCAGAAACATCCAACAAAACACAAACATGCTTTGAAACGTTATCCTTGTAATACAGTAGGTGGCTGCTGAATCTAAATGACCCACCACAGACATATCTTTATCCCAGACACGCCAGGTCTACACAAGCACAAAATTTCTCAACTTAATTTTATTTCCTTAACGTAAAGAGAAAATTTCCTGCTCTTTTAATTGATTTGAACTGGGCCCTTCACTCATACATCTACACTTGATTTTATATATGTTGACACTTAGACCACAGAGAACTCAAACATTTGCCTTGAACAACACAAAAAACATGCAAGAAAAACCATCAGATTCAAACCCTTGTGTCCCCCAACCCTGTCCTTAACTCCCTCAGGATTACCTCAGAGTCAATACATAATACATATGCATCAGCCCAAAAAGTTTGTAAGGAAAAACCAAACTGTGCTGGAATGACATTCACATAAGGACAACTGCAGCAGCTTTGTCAGGCAGGATTTGACACAGTACATCTGGTAACAGAGTCAAACAAAATACAGTAGTGCTGGCTTTGGGAAAAAGTAACATGGATCTAATTTCTTCCAATTCTCTGAACCACTTTTAGAGTTTGTTATATGGTACGGTACAAGATAAACTACCTGTCACCTTTGAAAGGTAATGGAAACAATTTAAGAATTCAGAAATATCCTCACCCTATACAGAGATCAAATTGACATACTAGTTGCACCCAATGAACTGTAGAAATTTGTTCATAAAAAGCACTGGGCATTCCTGCTCTATATGCTTTTTTTCTAAAAAGTCATGACACTTTCACATCTGTGAATAGAGTGTCAATGCTATGAAAGTCAGCACAGTTTCCCAACACTAATTCACAGTAACAAAAAAATGTAAAAGCTTATAAAAACCTACATTGTAGAAATAGTGGAGTAATAAATATTCTGCTAAATTAAATACAGTAAGACATTACTGTTGACAGGGACAGGTAATTTTTGCTTGAATGCATTCAGAAACAGAGTTGCAAAAAGCAACACTCATATGCAGAAAAAGCTGCTCTTCTAATAAACTCAATATTCACTAACCAGAAAGATTTTCAGAAGATACAAAGAGCAGTTTAACTCTCAACGCAGTTCCAGACTACTAGTACCTTTGAGAAGAGGGACTGGAGTAAGTTTGCTCACACTGATCACACTGTCCCACAGAAATCAATGAAAAGCTTACAGCGACACCAACAAAAAAATACAGCACAGCCCCCTCGCAGGCACACGACACATTTCATTCCATGCAGTTAAATGAGGGCCAGATTCTTGTGGCTGTCAAATGAACTCCATTTCTCTGCATCCCAAAAAGAATAATTTAAAACCAGTATACAGAGTCCATCAGAGGGATGCCACACACCCCCATTTATCTCATTCCCCTTTATAAGCAGGGGAGAAAGCAAGGATCAGCTGCAAGATGGGAGACTGCTACATTGATTTTCAAACAGAATCTTCCACCAAAACCAACGGTGAGTTTGTCTTCAGACATAAGGAGAAAAAAAATCTGATGCAATCTGTGCTGTTCTGACATTTAAGCAAAGATAGACACCAGCCTTCTACAAGGAACAAGCAGCTATCAGTCATACAGTGCTGCATGTGTAACTGAGAAGATCACAGACAGGAGGCAAGTCCGAGGATCTAACCTTTGTTAGCATCCATAGGAGAACAGCAGAAGTCTAAAACAGGAGATGAAAAATGGAGCAAAAACATTCTGGTCTGCAGTGTGGGGTGGTGGTGGTGGTATGTAGAAATCAGGTTTAGATTAAGTTAGTTTCATAAACCTGTCTTAGGTAAGACAAAGATAACATTAATTATTCTACCTTTATATGGAATTTTTCATCTTGAAGGATCCTAGCATATTGTCAGTCTGAGCTGAGCCTACCAGAGCAGCTCCTACCTGCACTTACTGGCACAAAGTCCCCCCTGCTCACTGCAGCTGGGTTGCCTACAGAAGAAAGCAAACACATCTATGAAAGTGTAGGCACGCTAAGGACTAGTGAGCAAACTGATTTCACATGAAAGGCAGCAGATAGAACTAATACAGGCTGTCATGTAAAACCCCAAGACTGACCAGTTGTACACAGACAGAAGATCCAGGAGCACGGAGCAACTATCAGCTTGCACTCGCTTATCCAGATAGCACACAGCAGGAGAACAAAGGGGGAAAATATTCCAAGCAAAGAGCCAGGGAAAATAAGCTATATATTGCTATATATCCAGCTACAGCAAATGCTGCAGAATGTTTTATTCTTTTCAGAAAAGGCTAGATAGGCAACAGGAAAACACACCGAAGTCCTCGCTGCCATTTCCTCCCCCAGGGACAAACAGTCCCCCGAGCTCACAGATAATCCCCAAAAGCCAGGACCATCTCTAAAGTTCTCTTTACAGTCCTCCCGAGCACTGGAGAGCAGCACCATTCACGTTCCCCCAACTACTGACTGGGAAATATAATTTGGTAGGGTAGGTTGTCCAGCACACAGTCAGTCTCTGCCAAAATTCAGACAATGCAAAGGTGCATTAACCGGACACCAGCTTCCCAACAAAGAATGGGTATGGAGCCAAAAAGAATAAGGAATAAAAAGCACCCCATCTCCTTCCAGTATACAGCACAAGGGACACAATATCATGTCCTTTCACAAAGATAAGGCTATGGCTCATCTTCTGCACTTCCAGGCTTTGCATGTGTTTTTGTTGTTAGGGCTTTTTGTTTGTTTTTAAGAAAGGCTTCTGTTGACAATGTCATTTTCCTACTTATGTATCCCAAAGAAAAAAAAAAATGCCAACAGAAATTTGTTTTTCTTATGTTTTTCTAGAAAGAGATTCACATTCACACCTCCTAAAATGGAAAATACCCATCTAACAGATGAAGATTTGTCTTGTTCCCAAGGGGGGTTGGACTCATCATTTGCTGGCCTTCTAGCATCTTTCCCCTTCTGTCTCATGCCTAAAATTGTTTGGAAAGCTCTGTAGGCAGAGAATAAGCCTCCTGAAATTTACCAAGAGAACTTGGTGGGTGAAGAAATTGCCAGATTTTGAATAAGGAGCTGGCAATTCTTGTGAAGAACTTCACCTAATTATCCACCCAAAATGTTTGGGTGGGATTTTTTCCTGCTAATTCTGATTGCAAAGTGCCTGTCTTGAAGTGCACTGCAAGCTACCAACAACAGCGACCACTGGCTCCCTCCAGTAGCCATCCTAAGCCACTTACTGCAGCAGAGACGAGCTAAAATTTAGAACACCCTCCATGACAAAAAAAAGGCATCAGCCAAGATTTTGAAAGCTCTTAATACCTCCAGCCCCATCAAACCTGACATGCCCTCTGCCCAGGGTTCAGCCCCAGTGACTTTAGGTGTACATCAAGGGCTACTGACATATCTTAAAATAAGGATATAATGCCCCAAAATTATATGTTACCTGATGTGTATCACATTGGCAGGTCTACTACCTCCCTCTCTTCTGCCTCTTCAAGAGCACCACATTAATCAATGACTTGCACCACCAAGATGGCAATGCACACAATGGCACAATAGATGGTGAAAATAGCTTTTTGAGCCTTACAAACTGTACATAAACCAAATAGCCACACTCTACATGGGTCTAGATTAGAGTTTGACAGATTTCTAGCAGTTTCTGTTATAGAAACAGCCCACAAAAAAAGCTGAATCGGTTACAATCAAAAAGGTACAATAAAGACTGACAGGTTGCGATGGCATTTATTTCCAGATCTACTCCACTCAGGCTAACAACCTAAATACGTGTCAAATGGGAAAATGGGTGCAGATTATCTCCCCCGTGATTTCACAGCATCGCATTCTCTCCTCAGACTTTATGGTAAACCCTTTGAATGGTACTAAAATCTGAACCTATTTATAGTTTCACAATAGCATGAATATAAAGCCATAATCTTCAGCAGCTAGCTAGAGTGGATATTGAAAATTCTTCAAAGGTGACTTTTCTACATTCAAAAATTTCACAGGAGAATATTTTTTTTTAATCTCTCACCTAGTGCACGCCGAGCTTGTGTTCCAGCAGCATAATTCATCTGAAACAAGGGGGAAATAATAACTCTTGGCCAAATTTTCTGAATATGTGTGCAAACTATGTCACCTGTGGAATGCAACCAAGGAAAATACAGTACTTTTATTCAATTGGTGAAGCTGTGTTACAACCAACAATTCTGCATGGTGCCTTGAAGCTCTAAAATAAAGCCTTTCCCAGTTCTGCTAAGGGCTGAGCACCCTTGTGAAACCAGCAAGCATGGAACAGACACAGCAGGAAAGAAAAAACATTATAATACCTGCCAACTCCTTGGAAAAATTAACACAGATGGGGACCATACGAGAACACATTCATCCAGCAAATGATACCAACTTTGGAGGAGCAGACAGCTGATAGAAAAACACCAAAAGGCACTTGGCTTCACCACAGAACAGAAGACCTATTGATTCCTAAGCCCATCAGCGCACTGAGCCTCTACCGTTTAACTCCAAAAACTTTAAGGAAAAGTTATTTTTAACCAACTATGATTTGGTAGTCATAAGGAAAGAACGAAAGAGTCAAACCAAATATGTCCTTTTTCTTTTTACCAAGCTGCAATTCCCATATTTGCTAGAGCTATGCTTGTAGCCGCGACACTAGAGAGCTGTCAGGAGAGATTTACAGGTAGGGCTGCGAAGACTCGCCTGCCGAGAAGTGTGGCCACTCTGCCAGCTATAGCTGTTGGTCGGCTAAGAGGCATCACTCCCTCTTACCAGCCTCGCTCCTCTGTTCAGTTCAGATCCCTCCAAAGAGACACTGCAAGTGCAACTTCCACCTCATTTCTCTGGCAAGAAGGGGGAGAAGTGAGACAGACTGTTTGTTTTTTTTTTTTTTTTGTCATACTGGATAAATTTCGCAGCCAAGCTGCACAAAGCAGCCTCGCTGCAATCCCCGCTGGATCTGTGCGCACGGCAGACACCGCATGAAGTTTCCGTGACCCGGTCCCACCTCTGTATGAATCAGCAGCCGACCTACGAGCGACTTCCACGGAAGCCAGCATCCGCTACCCTCTCCCTGAACAACTCCCTCCCTACCGTCCACCGTGCTTGCAAACGGGAAAATTAAAGTCACACAAGGTGGCTGTGAGTTTCCATCGGAGACGGTTACGCCCCGTGCGTCACCCCGCCGCCCGGCTCTGTGCGGACGCCGGTGCCCAGCCGGGAGCACCACCAGGAGCCCCTCAGCCGCCCGTATCCCCGGGGACAAGGCAGGGCCGGGCAGAAGCCCCCACGCTGCGGCCGCCCGGCTCCCCCGCGCCGCGGGTAGGGACAGCCCGGGACCGGCAGCCGCCCCCGCCGCTCCGGACAACTTGGGCGAACCGGCGCGAAGTTGCCCGCCGGCGGTAGCGGGTGCCCCTGGCCGGCCGCAGTGTCCCTGACAGCCCAAAAATCGAGACGCACGGAAACGAGGGCTCGCACAGCCCCGGCAGCGGATTGGGGGGGCCGGGACCGGGGTTCCCCCCACGGGCCGGGCAACTCCCGCCGTCGCTCCTCTCCGCGGCAGCCGGTGCCGTCCCCCCTCCACCAAACGCACGGTACGAGACAGACAATAACACAATTTCCAAATAAACCAACTTTCCTCCCTCCCGTGGGAAGTTTCCTGCGGGGGGCGAGACGACCTTCCCGCGGCTGCCCCGGGCGAGCACCGGGACGGGGCTGCCGGCCGGGCTCCAGGGCGCTGCGCCCGCCGCCGAGCCCCGCGCCTGCCGCAGCGGCGCCGGGAAGCAAGAGCCGGGGCCGGCGGCAGCCGCCGAGAGCTCCCGGGGCGCCCACCACCTGCACCGGCGGGGAGCGGGGCCGGCGGGGAACCGGGCGCTGCTCTCCGCGGGGCCGGTGCCGGTGCGGTTGCGGTGCGACGGTGCCGGTGCCCTACCTGGGTGCAACATACTTTGGAAATAGAAGATGACGAGAATGAAGGAGCCCACGGAAGTGACCAGGACCATCCTGCACACCCGGTTCATCCTCATTACTTCCAGCACCGCCGGCTTCATGGCGTTGTCCGGCGGCACAGAGAGGGGCGGCGGAGGGCGCACGGCTGCCGCTGAGAGCCGCTCCGCGCCCGCGGCGCTCCGAGGTGCCGGGGAGGAGCCGCCGCCGCGCCAGAGGATGCCCGAGCGTCCGCGCCCCGCACCGGGGGGCGCTAATGCCTGCGCTGGGCGTGACCACGCCACACGCCAGGCGGAGGGGAGCTCTGCGCGGCGCGGGGGGGAGGCGGGCCAGGCGGGGAGCCGGGGCGGAGCGCTCCCCCCCCCTTGCCAAGGAGAGAGATGGTCCCGCCCGGTGGCGGCAGCGGCAGCAGCGGCGGCTGCAGCGGGCGGGGACGCGCCGGGCTGCCTCGAGGGGCCGCCGCCGCGGGGCGCGCTCCGCGCGGGGAGGGGCGGGGCGTGCCGGGCGCGTGCGGGCGCCGCTAACGGCTAACGGGCGTCGCCGGCGCTGAGGGAGGAGGTGGTGGCTGCGGGGGCTCTCTCGGGCACCTCCCGTGCTCGCTGTCGCTGCGGCTCCTCTGCCCGTGAACTTGGCCGCCTCGGGGCCGCTCTTGGTCTCCTCAGGGGCTTTGGCTCCGCCAGCCCACCGGCGGGTCGGCGAGGAGAGGGCGGCAACCGCCTGCCGGGCTGCCCTCGGCCCGTTGTCGCCCCGCGCGAAGAGGGCTTTTCCCCGCGCCCCGTTTGTGGAGAGAATTTCCCTCTTCTCTCACTTTTTTTTTCATTTGTGTGTGTGTGTCACTGTGTTAACCCTAAATGCCGTCTTCCAGGTCTTCTCTCGCTTTAGTGTTATGTACAGACGTTATTTTGTAGCCAGTCCTTGTTTCCTCTTCGGTGTTACAGTGTCCCGACCGGTGGCTGTTAATATTTATAATCGGTGTAAACAGGGACTTCCAGTAGCACTGAATCATCCATATCGAAAACAGTGCCACCTGGCACGCCAGAAATAAAACGGGTTTTTTGTTTTGAAGTGCGAGACTTCCAAGTTTTCTGAATTAATCAACTGATTGCTCATTTGTCCGTGGAAAACAAAAGGTTCTTCCTTCGCCCACGGTTCCTCCGCCGAAGTCTACTTCTTGGTAGTCGGAGAGCAACAACAGGCAATGAGATACGAGACCGTACGTGGGAGGAATGCAGAAGAGCTCAGCGCAACAGAACAAAAGGGATCTGCCTCGTCCACGCGTGCATCGGGGTTTGGGACGTCTGGGGCTTCTGGTGAGCCGGAGGTGCACGGGCAGCTGCAGGGCAGCTGAGTCCCGAACTAGGTTTCTGACACTTAACCACACAGCAGAGCTCTGAAACTGGGACTATCCGCTTGCTCAGTACTAGATGAGTGTTGAAAAGTACATTGCTGGATGAAATCAGCTTCTTAGCAATGTACTATTTATCCCTGCACGGTGTTAACTGTTCTATTTGTTCTCCTGATGCACCCAACTACTGTTTTGCTATTACTTTTCTTTTTGCTAAAGTGAAAATAATTTTGCTGATGCTGATACCATCTTCATGTGTAAAACGATTTTTTTTTCCCCTCAGATTTCTGTCAGTTCTTCCAAAGTGGTTGGGGGAAGGGGTTTCTAAAATTAAAATAGCCCTGAACAGACCCAGCCCAAAACTGAGAAGCAAGTGAGGTAAAACAGATTTTAAGTTCAAAAACAAGCAAACAAAAACAACCATCAAAGCCAAAAGGTATGAGTATTTCTCCCCGGGTAATTGTGACAGAAACATATAAAGTCATTAATGTTTTCCATTCAGACTTTCCAAAAACCAATTAAAAGCATTTTACATCCAGGATAAACCAGTAATTAGGCAGACATTTGTAACAGAGGAGATTATTTAGGCTTGGCCCCAAGTTCCTTTTATTAAAAATAATTTCCATTGTTCATTAGTATTTTACACAATATTAATTTTGTTTACTTTCTGTAGATTTTTTCCAGAGGTTTTTTTTATCAGTTTTGATACGCAGTGACCATTTTCTAGTCTTCCTAATGTAAAGGACACTTTAAATTGATTTGTCTTTTTTAAATCCAAACCTCAAGTGGAACACAAAGTATTCTACCAAAAACACTAGATAAAGAGAAGGATTAATATGTAATGCATCAAAGTGGCGAATCTCTAAGTCAGTCAGCAAAAGTCAACCAGAAGCACAGACTGGCATTTCAGCATCCATCCGTCAATACATATGCTGCAGCACAACAGCAACTGCAGTATTTTAACACCAAGGACTGGACTGTGTCCAGGAATGTGTATAAGACACTGAGAGATGAGGGCAAAAGCCTACAACCAATACTCAGACAAGTAACACACAAAGAGAAATGCTTTACACTGCCAGATAAGGTGGTCACTTCCTCAGTGAGACTTAACAATAATTACTCTTTTTTTCTGAGCATCATCCTCTGATGGAACAATGAAGTGTTTTAAAGCAGCAGGAAGAAAATCACCAGCTGTGTTGCCATTTACTATTAAAAGAATATTGTAAAGCAACACCTTCATTATGGACATTGAGAATTACAAACTTAACATCCACCTGCACGCCTGCAGCATCTCTGCAAATTTCAAACTATGACACCCTTTCTAATGTCTGGTGATTTAGGACAATGAAATGCAGCAGCCTGTTTTTCAGAGATTGAGCCAGCTGTGCTTGGGTTTTCCTACAGAAAAGAGCATAATTGAGGGAACATAAGGAAACGCAGTGATATTTCCAGGCAGGTGCCAAGTTATAGAATAGATGCACAGCTCAGGCACTTCTGCTAAAGCATACCTCTGAGTGGAAGCTTCAGTGGCTGCAGAGCAGTAGGGAGTCTGGGTAGTACTGTGGGTGTGATCACCTACTATTCCCATGATAATAACCAGCACTCAGTATCTCTGAATAAAAATAGTCTAGTCATCCAAGAGGCTTCTGGAAAGAAAGACTTAAGAGATTAAGAACCAGATGCCAGTGACATCAAAAGAAGTCCAGACAGTGTTTTGGAGATTATTTTGTATAACAAAAAAGCTTTACAAAAAACCCCAACCAAACAAAGCCACCCTCACATAACTATTTGTCGATAAAGCTTTAAAAATAACAAAACCACAGTTGAAAAACAGCACAGACAGAACTACAGTGTGTGCTAAACTCAATCTGTCAAAAAATGGCATGACAAGCAGGCTAATATTGAAGAGCGTGTTGAAATGTTGTACCAGAAAACCCCTAGAAAATACAGGTCTCTCTGAGAGACACATAGGTGTGTATGCAGCTTTTCATCTGTAATAAAAGAATCCCAGAAAAAGTTACTTTGTTTTATACTGATTAGCTCCATCCTCTTAAAAAAAAACAACTTTATTATTATGAAATTTTTAGATAATGTCTTAAATGGAGGGCAACTCGTATTACTGAGTGAACATGCATAAGCTTTGGGGCATGTAAGCCTTCTTCAGATCTGGAGCAAAACCAACAAATTTCAGACTGACTCTCTGTCTATCTATCCTTAGAGCGTTATGACTCCAGTCCCATCATGACTCTTATCACCATAGGGTGAAACAGTCTAGTTAAGTGGATCAAAAAATCTCTGGACATGTCCCTCTGCTTATATTCTGTGGGGATAGTTTTTAACTTTCTCTGCCTAAACCAGCCATACTATAAAGAGACTGGGTCTTTGTTTTTATCCATCAAAGGAAAAGCACATTTGTTTGACGATTCCAGCTGGTCAGAAGACCTTTCATTTGAGCAGCTGCCCTAAACTGTGCTGTCTGAAGGTAGTAAGTCAAAAAAAAAAAAAAAAAGGAGCCATGTTAGTGGTTAGGTAGCCCCCTACTCATACCTTGTAGGGCCCTGTAGTGCTACTGAGGATTGCCTGTCAGTCAAATTTTGTTCAGCAATGTTATTCTTCTAATGTATGGTTAACAGTCATTTAAGATACTGGTTCTAATCCCATTTTAAAAAATAATCACCGAGAACCTCCCTACCCCAGCTGATTTCAGTGGAAGTAGGATGAAGCTCCTTTATGTACAGATTTCTAAGTCAGCAGTTCACTGTACACATCGATAAAAGGCCACTCACCTCCAGGAAGCTACCACCATAGAAAATTGTGAGAGAATCCTTCCTGGAGCTAGGCAGATGTCTTACCCCTTCCTCTTCTCTCCAGATAAGAAACCCCACACATCTAACATGTTCCCAAAGCTGAAAAAAATCTGCTGCATTTCTGAAATACCTTGTCCTGTATCTTGCATTTTCTGCAGTGATGCCATAGGTAATGCCTTAATGCCTTTATAACCCTGTGCAACCTAAGTACTGAATTAGAAGCCAAGTCCACATTCTTGCACTATCTAACTCTTGGTTCCAGGTAGATCTCCAGTGTCCTTTTTCCAGGAATATAAAGTTTGGGGTTTTTTTCAGATTTTAAAAATACTTTATGCTAGATGTCACTCTGCTACCCAGCTAGTTTCCTCCTATATTTCAGAGAGGATTTAATCTGTCTTCATTCTAGATGGAACAAGTTTATGGCTTCTTGGACAGCATGCCTTCCAGGTAATGCAAACCAGACTGATGAGAGGCAGTATTTCTAAGAATGCAATGTATATTGTCTGAATGGTCATATCTGAAAGGCATCATTGTCTCCACCTCCCCTATACGGGTAGACCACAGGTTAGTTTTGTGCCTTATTTGTTCATTAAGGAATTGCAGCTTCCTCCCTTCCTCACAAAACTGACTAGTAATTTTGTACTGTGATGGGAGCAGATTCTTCCCTTCTCTGAGGAGAGCTTGAGAAGCTGGAGAGCAGGACCACGTTTCCAGGGCTAAATATGGAACCACTCCCACCTTCGAAATTCATGTGGTACCTTTATTATTATCTATTACTAATCTTTATTATTATCTTTATTATTAACTATTTGTTGTTATTATTCTCAACAGAAAAACATCCAAGCTTTAGGAAGCTCTCCTCTAGTGCAGACCCTTGCAAGAAATATTTTTGCCAGCATGGTACATACCTGGTCTGCAAGGACACTAAACTGCGCTCCTTATGTCAATTTGCTGACAAGATGTACTGGTTTTGGTTGGGATGGAGTTAATTTTCTTCATATTATCTAACATGAGGCTAGGGTTTGGATTTGTGCTGAAAACAGTGTAGATAACACACGGATGTTTTAGTTGTTGCCAAGCAATGCTTACATTAAGCCAAGGACTTCTTCAGCTTCTCATACCACCCCTGCTCTCCCAGCTTCTTCTCTATAGCCAGAACAGCTGACCCAAACTGACCAGAGGGATATTCCATACCATAAAACGTCATGCTCAGTATGTAAGCTAGCGGAGTTGGTTGGGGGGCATGACTGCTGCTTGGGGACTGGCTGGGGGTCAGCTGGCAGCTGGTGAGTGGTTGCATCACTTGTTTTTCTTGGGTTTTGGTTTTGTTGTTTTCCTTTTTGTTACAATTCATCATTAGTAGTTGTTTTAGTATTCTTAGCAGTATTATTTTGTTTCAGTCATTAAACTGTTCTTATCTCAAACCAAGAGTTTTCCTACCTTTTTCCTCCAGTTCTCTTGCCCATCCCACTGGGGTGGGGAGTGAGCGAGTGGCTGTGCAGTCCCTGATGCCGGCTGGGATTAAACCATGACAGAAGACTAGATGAACATGCTTGAGTCTCTTAAAACCAAGAATGATGCTGTACATTTAAATTACTTCACAATGCTGACAAAAGTTTCTGTTATAGAACTGGTTTGATTTAAAGGTGGCAAAATACAGGATACACGTTCAAAATATAGATAAAAGGACAAGCATACATTTGGCTTAACTAAATTCATAAGGAGAAGCAATATATGATGTATTTCAAGACTAATGTAGGACCTACAAACAAAATCTATGGTTGATGCAAGACAGCTGCAATATTAATTGCAAAGTGGTTGGTTAAAAGACTTGGAGGAGACCAGCATAGAAGCAATTTTTTAAGCTTTGCTGTGAAGGATGGAATTTCTAGAGGTGATGGATGCTCACACCTCTGCCCACTGTGATCAGCAGCTGTAGTGGATCAAGTCCAGTGGTCCAGCTCTGTCCAGGACAATGTCCGTGGCTTCAGAAGAAGCATCAGTAAGACCTGCAACAGGTGTTCTACCAAAAGACTGACTTTCGCTTGCGACATTTCTGAGCTTGGCTTTTGTCCTGAAATGCAAATAGCTGCACTTGGGGAACACCCTCCACACCTCCCACCAATCAAATCCAAAAAAATTCCAGTGCATCCTGTCACCACAGCTACAACCAGAGCAGCCAACACAAATTCCTGGCCAAAGCAGACACTAAAATATTTGCCAAGTTCCACTGAAGTTCAGCTCTCTTTTTTTTTTATTTTTCACC
This sequence comes from Syrrhaptes paradoxus, assembly GCA_013400615.1. Classification (NCBI taxonomy): domain Eukaryota; kingdom Metazoa; phylum Chordata; class Aves; order Pterocliformes; family Pteroclidae; genus Syrrhaptes; species Syrrhaptes paradoxus. The sequence continues at coordinate 96,388 of VZTO01017030.1, read as the reverse complement.
CTATGTGCACTTCCTTTGCAGTTTTCCCCATTGCTAGTTAAGGACAATTTTTATGAAGTGAAATTATTGGAGTAAAATTTAACAAACATAAGGACCAAGGCACCTGCAAGGCAAGCAGTTCTGCCCATGCAAACTCCCCTTGTATTGGGTTATTTGTGTTTGTTAAAAGGACTTTTAAATGGACAAGTATTTTCCTCAGTGATGGCTGTGCACCCTTAAGTTGCACTAAAATTCGGATCTCTGTTTCAACTGACTTTTAGGGCACCATCTGAAGTGTGACTCAGAGCACACAGAGGCTGAAATAAGGAGGAATTGCTAGCTTTTCATAGGGTTGCTCATCCTAATTCTATTCTCAGACATCAGGGCTTACTCATGCTCTTCAGAACATATTGGTGGCATCCTGCTATGCTGCTCATTAGACACAAGGGTCTCTGAATAAAACCTAGTAGCCAGGAAGGCAGGATGCAGTAGCTACTGAGTAGCAGAAGCAGCACACCACCAGGACGGTACGAACTGCATATACTTTACAAAACATAAGCATGCCTGCTCCATTCACCCTGCAGCACTTTCTTAGCTACAATCCAAGCAAGCTACTTCCAGAAGTAAATTTGTCTCCAAGAGTTGAAATGGCTTATATGTTACTCTGGGGGGAAAAGAATCCATCTGAATAGGAACAAACACACATACCTGAAAAAGAAAAAACATTTGCAGAAGAAGTAAAGACAATCATAGAAGAAATTATGGGGGGGAGGAGGAGAATAATGAAAATATCTACCTCCCCCCCAAAAAAAAGAAAAAGGAAACTGGAAAAACAGTTACTTAGATTGTTGCTATTCTACTTTTTTTAATTTAAGGACATAATGATCTCCTGTGTTTAGGGATTTTTAAAGTGCCTTAACATGATTGTTTGTCTTTTCTGATACAGTCTTTAGTTATTTCTGATTATGTAAATAAATCACTGGTATTTTCTGTAAAGCATTTCTTTCAAAGCTAATATTATTGTCACTTCTGGTGTAGATCCATTTCACCAACTCTTATATTCTACTCATCTGGTCTCCAACTGGTTAAATGTTGATACATGGTTAGTCAACAGAAAGGAATACATATTTACATGACACAATTTGTTTGCCCTATTTTGGACATCTAAAGTTCAATGAGATGAATCCTGCCCTAAAATTGCCCATCAACTGAAAAGTTCCTGGATGTTTAGCTCTGCTACAGACATCTATATTGTCCATGGGGAAGGTTAGGTGAAACAAATCCCAACACAGATTTTAAATCTCTTTTTGTTTTGAAGGAAATGCTACCAAATCTCATACTATCTGTGCTCAATTGTTCAGCATTATATCCTGTTTTCTTGTCACCAGCCTTACAAAATACCTTGTAGTCAAAAATGGATCCACACTCTTCATTGTTACTTGGGCATGTTAATTTTAGTAGAGGTTCTTTTAGGTCAATAATATGTCATCTCTTTTCCTGTATTTTTTTCTACACAAATCCAACTAGGTACCTTTATACTTTTCCTTTATAAAATGTTTCCTATATAAAGTTTTAACCCTGTCTCAAAATTCAATACTTTCATAAAAGATTTTAGTTCGTTATGATCACCAGAAAATCTTTTTTTCTTTTTTTCTTCCCTTTTATACTAAAACTGAAGATAAACACATATCCTCTTTGCCTGGAGCTTGTTCAGAAGACCATTTTAAATCAACAGATGCTGGGAAAATCCTTTGTTATTTTTCACAGGTAAAACATGTTCTGTGCCATTTTTCATTCTAGTTTACATGTATAACTACTACATGTTCAATTTACGCACATATTTGATTTAAATGTATGCTTAAAGTCTTTAGGACTTACGTGTGTTGAAGATTTTCCAAAATCAACAGCAAGTCAATATATCCTTAAGTGGAAAGTCACATACCTCTTATGTTGTTAGGCTTTTCCTGTGTCTCATTCCTCTAATGTTTGCACTAGGATAAAAAATCCACTGAAGCCAGTAGAAGTGCAGGTGCAAAAAACAGATTAAAGGTTGGAAACAAGTTTTTTGTGCCCAAAGGACAATTGCACTACTGAAAATCATCAGGCTGAACAGGAGAGGCAGCAATTCGTATGTACAAGTGGGACTTTTCTCACTGTCTACACTGCAGTGACCTTAGGCTTGAGAAGTGCTGTGAGGTGCTTAACTGGAAAGCACTATGGGATTATAAGGAGCAGTTTAGAAACACATCTGAAAGAAAAGCATTTTCTAAAGCTAATTAAATGCTAGGGTTTTTCTCTTTCACCATCACTCCTCAATTAAAAGGTGTGACTTTAGGGACTCTTTCTATTTAAAGGATATCTTCGTGATATTACAGGAGAGGGGACAGAGATAATAAATTACACAGCAGCTGTTGAAATAATAACATCCAGCCTGTAAAGAGATTTTTCCAAATCACTTCACACATTCGTCACTTCACCAGTATTGCATCCGTATAATGAGTTAGTCCTTACCTTTGCCCTCTGGTGTGGCTCCCCATCCCCATGAACCACCTACACTGGAGTTAGAATTCCAACTGTGCTATGAAGTCTCTGCAAAGGAGAACACAACTCAGCTCCAGCAAAGAGAATCTGTAAACTGTGTTGATAGCTGACTATGGTGAAACATGTCTTGACCTAAGGAAGGGAAAAGGTTTAAGTTCACCACTAGTTCAACCATATTAAGAAAAATTAGCACAATTACAAAGGTTACTCAGTAATTTGATAAGTCTTCCTTCATCAGTCTAGAAGGCAAAAAGGACTATTATGTCACCTTTCTTCTGAACAACAACTTAACAGCTTCTTACAGAGCAACAGCAGCAACTACAGCACATTTTCTTTATCCATTCTGGTATGGTTTCAGATCTGTTCTTCTGAGCCATAATTCTATCAAAGCTTATCTCTTCCTGGAGATGGGCTAGGATAACACATCCATATTGACTCTATAACATCTATCAGAGGCTGATGAGGAATGAATACCATTAAGCTGTCTGTCTGACCCTATACAGGAAGAAGAATGGCCATTTGCTCTATGTGATTCATTGTATAAAAAAAAAAAAAAGTCAGGAGTGCTTTCTGGAGGCTATATGATGCCTCATTACTCTCTTGTAGTCAATATTTAAGTAAAACCAATAGAGAATGCACATATGTAGTTTAGACTATATATGTCTCAAAATCAAGTAATGTTGCAAATGCATCCTGAAAGACACATTGTTCTTCCTCAAAAAAAATTTAGCTAACCCTGAGAAGAATGTTTTCTGTCAACGCAACTGAAAACTATCCTTTCCTATGACACAAAAAGGACTTCACATCACTTTATAAATAACAGCTACTGGTACAGTGTCCATTTGAGTGAAAGACCTTCAAACTCAGATTACAGAAAAGCAAACTGATCAACTTCTACTGACAGAGCACCACTCTTTCAGTAAATCATGCCATACAAATGAGCCAGCATTTGGTATAACCAGGGAGAGTGAGATTTTCTTAAAGGAGATCAGCCACTTGTGGACTGAAAGATTGCTGTGTTTTCAGGAGATCTGCTCAAGGAAGCTTGTGACTCCACATGGTGCTAATTGTTCATTCTCACCAAGACCGGAGATTTCTATTACCTTTGTCCGTGTCATTTACCACATCAGCTTTCTGTGTGGCCATACTGTAACTGCGTGTGGTGGGTTAACCTTGACCAGCTGCTAGACCCCACCCAGCTGCTCTCCCCCTCCTCAACAGGACAGGGGTTAGAAAATAAGATAGAAAAGCTCATTAGTTGATGTAAGGACAAGGAGATCACTTACCAGTTACTGTCATGGGAGAAACAGATGCTGCTTGGGGAAGATAATTTAATTTTTTGCCAATTAGACATAGAGTAGGATGGTGAGGAAAAGACAGAACTAAAAACACCCCACCTTTCCCTGAAGTTTCCTTCTTCCCAGGCTCAACCTCACTCCTTCACTCTTCTACCTCCTCCTGCCTCAAGCAGCACACAAGGACCGGGAATGGGGATTGTGGTCAGTCCATAAGAGTTTCTCTCTGCCCCTTCTCCCTCCTCACATGGTTCCCCTGCTCCCATCTGGGATCCTTCATGAGCTACCTTGTGGATATGTGTTCTAACAGCTTCCTTCATGGGGCGCAGGGGGACAACCTGCTTCACCATGGTCTTCTCCATGGGCTGCAGAGTAATCTCTGCTCCAGTTCTTGGAGCATAGCCCTCCCCCCAGCCCGTTATTTACTGATCTAGGTGTTTGCAGGGCTGTTTCTTTCAATTTTTTTTTCACTCCTCTCTCTCACAACAACTACACAGCATGTTTTACCCCTTCTTAAACGCATTTCCACAGAGGAGCCACCAGCTTCACCAACTGGCTCAGCTTTGGACAGCAATGGGTCTGTTTTGGGGCCAGCTTTGTCTGGCATGGGGGTAGCCCTTCATCTCTTCTCACAGAGGCTACCCCTGCAGTCCTCCTGCTATCAAAATCTGGACATGTAAGTCCAACAGACAGAGGAAGCAGATATGATAATTCTTGAGGTGTTTGGTCTACAAATGTTTCCTCCCTGCCTTTCCCACATTACCACCAGTTTGTTTGTGAAAAATTAAACAGACCTAGTTCAAACCACAGCCGACCATGTAACTGATGGGATTAAGAGGGGGAAAAAAATCAACAAAAAAACCCCCAAAACAACAAACCAAAACAAAACATCTGTGATTCATTCTTAGAAGAATGTAAAACATGAGCAGAAAGCACTTTAGGGAAATGGATTTTAGCAGTGTGTGCACAGCTTTGGATACACATTAACACAACTTTTACTGAAGTGAGATTTGAGGCTTTACAGAACTGAACCAGTAGCAATCCATGCCACTGGCACAAATCCCACATGAGGCTGGGGAACCACAGCATCCCTTCTTCCAGAAGGGCTCAGCAATAGCAACCTGTGCTTCTGGTCTTCTTCAGACTAGCTGCTTTCCTGATCTCCCCTTTCTTCAAGCATCAAAAGCAGAGATCCCTCTTTAAGGTATACAAGCCGTTATTGTAAGACTTACTCACAGGTATTCATGGACGGGCAGCCACTGCCGTGCTTCTGAGGGCAGCTGGCCTCATGGGCTTTGGTCCTCAGTGGGGAGGGAACATACCATAGGATGCTAGGAGATCCCCTTTCCTCTCCTGATAGCAAGCAAGAGTAAAGCAACAAGTGAAGGCTTGTAATGGCCCTTGTTTTTTACTGTACTTTCATGGACCGTCAGAGAAGCTCCTGTAGAAGAGGGTCTCCTCTCCATCCCATAGGGAAGATTTCCCTAGAATAGCTGAAACTTTGTTGCTTTGGTTTGATGTTACACTCATTAGTTTCAGACTCTCCATAAGGTAGAGGGCTGAGGGAAGAAAGGAAAACCATGCTGTTTCTTCAATAACTAAGTCCAGTGGCAGGCCCTGCCTTTAGCTTAACCTTTGCAGTTGTGTTTATGTTAATTTTTGTAGCTACCTATATCTGTCATAATGCCAGAATCAGGTGCCAAATCCATATATACTAAATCAAATATCAAGTAGCTTTGCATTTAGGGCAGAAAAAAAATTAAAATGAAATTATCTCTCCAGAGACTCAATCATCCTGCCAGTTTAAGTTGTGACACTCACCTAATGAAATGATTGTGCCTCAAATTAAGCCTTCAAATTTGTGAATAAAACTGGGTCACAAAGCTTATTTCCTCTTCCCCTCGCCCCCTTCACAGCTCAATATGCTATATTACACAGAGCAAAAAATATGCTGAAGGGCAGACCTTTGTAGATGGCTCTTCAGCATATATACAGTGTGCTACAAGTACAGCTTGCAGACAACTTGAAATCAGAATCAAAACAAAGTGTATTTTGCAGAAATACTCTTTGAATCCCTCATTGTTATGCTGCTCACTAACCCTGATGCTATCAATGGATTANAAAAAAAAAAAGAGAGAGATTTTTAAAAAAACAGATCTAAAGTAATCTGTACTTATCTGGAAGAACTATCATTATACCGTAAACTGGGAAATAAAACATTTGTCACGCATACTGACAAAACCCCTCAGCCAAAGTCTTTTATCACTCAACCATCCAGACAAACAACTGATCATTTTATCCCTGCAACAGATGTTCCAGATGCTCAGGTTAGTGGAATACCCACTGCCACCTCTGCCCAACAGCAGCAGATTCAAGGTCCTGAAAGTCACCACCTGACACTAGGAACAAAAGGCCAAACCATAGTCTAGACAGAAGCTGTAAACTGGGATGTTCAAAAACCAGCAGACAGAATGAAAGAGGAGCCTAGCAGGATTTTTGCAGCAGATTATGTCCAAAATAGGTATTTTATCAAACATACCTCCTTCCCCTTAATTCAATCAAAAAACACAGGTCAGATTTTTGGCCCACTCTACCTTCTGTATAATTTCATAGTTGCTTATGCATTTTAGTTAATAAAAAATAATAGCACACTTTTCTCTCTTTCTTTCTCAGTAAGGTACTCAGTCATTTTATGTTGGGAAACCAGATGCAACAGCACAAGTCAAACACCCTGAGGATGTACCTTGCTGTAGGCAGGATCAACTCAACAGAAGTTACCAGAGATTCATTTAACCCTAGGATTTAATTCAGTCTTCTGCCTGGAAGCACCAAATCGAAAAGCTGTAGCAAAACAGACAATTAAGCTATACAGCTGTTGCACTTCCATTCTTTTTCTTTCCAAACCCATCTCCACATTGCTAGTGTCATTCCAACATCAAGTAGCACAGGCATCCCAGTCAGATCTCCAATACCTTTTTTTGACCTTCTCAGGACCCAGATTTCACCCCCCCCTGTTTTATAGCTCACAAGTAGAGTAGCAATCTGAAGGTGATGAATGAAAAATGGAGCAAAACATTCAGGATTTACACTCAGCTAGTGCCTCATCATGTTTCTACTTGCTAAACTCTGCTGTGGTGCCACAGAGCAGAGTTGAACACCTCCTGCATTTTGCTACATAGCTCTAATATGCACGCAGCTCCTATGCCCCCTGCCTGCTTTGATTACTCCTGCTTTTGGTAATTAGCACCAGGAGATTAACAATTGGCTCCAGGACAATTGACTGTGGAGGCAATTAGCCTCTTACAGGCACCTCACTAGTTGCCAATTTCGGAGAGGTGAGAAGTGCAGGGGCTATTAATGAAATTTATCAGGAAGAAATAACTGAGCTGTCAGTTAGTCTTGAGTCTCATCCATAATTCTGTGTAAGAACAAATGCCGTAATTCTGCATCCCATGTGAGTCATAGACAGCTAAGTGAAGTCACCTTAGAAGGACTGCTTTCCTTTACCACAGACAAGGGCTTCATTGGATGCTCCTCTTATGGTAGCATCCATTTAAAATGAGGTGGCAGTGAAGTGAAATGACAAGGACATGACTGTGCCAATTTGAAGTCATACCATCCCTGTCTGACTCCTAAAACACTGAGTAGATGTCTCTCTCTTGCCAGTCTCATGTTGTGTATAAAAATAAATATCTTCACAGATGAGTTCTGTTTGCAATGCTATGGTCAGTTCATAACCAAATCCAAAAATACATGAGCAGTTTCAAAAGCAGATGGTCTACTTGAGCCATTTAAACAGCAACACACACACACACACAAGATATTTTTTTAACTATTTGTAGCAATCTGTAACCATTTGAAACCTTATTTAGAATGGCAACAGCTGTGTGTACATACATCCTTTGAGAATAAAGAAGATGGCNGAAGGGCAGACCTTTGTAGATGGCTCTTCAGCATATATACAGTGTGCTACAAGTACAGCTTGCAGACAACTTGAAATCAGAATCAAAACAAAGTGTATTTTGCAGAAATACTCTTTGAATCCCTCATTGTTATGCTGCTCACTAACCCTGATGCTATCAATGGATTAATCTTACCTCCTCCTCTTTTTTTCCCCCCCTCCCTTATTTGTTTCACCAGAATCACAAAAGTCTTGTGGGTTTTTTTCAAGTGTTTCTCAGTCTCTTGAGTTATGCAGGCAGTTACCAGACAGGAGTTTGTAAGATAACTTAATTATTGTTGTTATTTTTTTGCAAAATGTCTATTACAATATGCAGTAGTCACAAGAAGATTTCTGTTTTCTTCTCCTCCAGGTGCAGGTAAAAAAAAAAAGAGAGAGTTTTTT
>VZTO01017030.1:13026-85814 GCA_013400615.1 Syrrhaptes paradoxus | reverse complement strand
GTGGTCCTGACCCAAGACAATGTACTAGTAGAATCCCTTCCTGTTGCACTTCATAGCCCTCACTGGATTCAAATCCAGGTGGGCTTTGGCACACAGTGTCTCTGCATTCCTCCTGGGTCACCTGTCCCTGCTCCCACCTCTTGTATTCTTCCTTTTTTTTTATTTGGGGTTTGTCTGGAGCTTCTCATTCATCCTGCCACCTTTGCTTGACTTAATGGATGGTACAGATGTGGGCACTAACAGTAAGGGAGGGCTCCAGGAGCAGAGTGGGTCCCCTTTGCTGAACATCTCCCGTGTCTGCACTTCCAGATATACATATTTAGGCTCCTCTCTGCACAGCATCCCGGACATGCTGATGAACAAAATGGGAGAGGAAGCTCACCCTGGCCTGAATGAAGAGCAAGGTAATACAGTCTGCCAGAGAGATACCTTTGAGCGGGACCAAATGTTTTAAAGAAGCTGAACACCTTTTTAAAGAGCAGTAGCAATTCTGCTTTTCCTGCTAGCTGCAGCACAAGGGGCAGCAGGACAATCCGTCTGGAGGACCTCTCCTGTACAGCAAGCAAAAGGGGCAGAATTTAAACAGTTTGAACACACATTGCAGAAGAGGATGCACAGTTGTGGCTGCACCCATTTGTCCTGTGCCTGAGTCTGTTTCCCAGAGTTCATTACCTGCTATTTGACTTTATCTATCCCATTCTAAAAATGTGTCTTAGCTTGTATAATCCTCCTTCAATAGATTTTTCCTGTTAGCAAATTAAAACTAGTGCTCTAGAGGCCAACAAAAATCAGTCTCTTAGTGCAGGTGGGCTTTTTAAAAGGTGCTGAGTATTTTATTTGAGAATTGGAGAGGGAGAAACAGTCACATAAAAATTAAATTACACCTATTTGATACCAGTCATCGTTTTATTGCACATAAAACCTGAAAAGCAAAACATTTAAACTCTTGTATATTTTCAAGTCAGTTATCTTGCAAAATATTATATTTCGCATAAAATATATTCTCAACCAAAATATTGATCTACCAGTTACCCTAGACAGAAGGCAAATAAGTGTCAGTTTAATGGTGTCTGGCATTTCGGTTTAAAACTTTTCAGTTACGAAGAGAAGAAAGTGAACTCAGAATCCCCATATGCACGATTGGCTGGATCTTCTCCAGGCCACAAGCAAGGGGTGTACCTTGGTCTGGTACCTGATCTGCACAGAGGGCAAGAAATGACACCACACTGCCAGTGTCCTTGGATGAAACTGGCTTGCCTGCACCACAGAGAGAATATAGCAGCTCTTCACAACTTGATTTCTGATCTGTATTGCTTGTGAAGTGTACACTGAGGAGCACAGTTTAAGGTGAGGTTGCACACAGGTATAAAATGGATGGAGGAAAGGGACTGTGTGGCTGTTGCTGCAAATCACCTTGTTAAACACTTACTAAGGTTTTCATAAAAAACACAGACATTACCACTGCCTAATCTTTACCAGAATTCATCCCCCAAGGAAGGTGTTTGGGAGGCCTTCTCCATTTATGACAGGTAGTTCACTATCTACGATTCAAAGTCTTCAGTGAACAGTACTAAACATCCTTACACTATACAGCCTAGAAGGTCAGAATTTCAAGGCAAGACACAGAGCTGGAAGGAAACATGGCAGCAAAGAGAATGGCAAATATTGCCCTGAAAAGTACATAGATTCGTAACCTGGCAGTGTCTGGAGGGAGGATCCATACAGACCTGAGAGGAAATCTGAGCAAAGTTCACCAAAAACCTGTATTCCTACTGCAACAGACACAGGTACCCATTATATGGCAGAAGGCATAATATACCACACTAATTCCAACTGATCCAAGCTGGCTCCCTCTGTAGAAGACCATCTAGAAGAAGAGGATGGGCATGTCCTTTTCTGGCACGCAGAGCTCCAAGGCAAGGATGCTACAAAAGAGGAATGAGAGCTATGCTTCAATGTGTGCTGGTATTCCAGCACATCTGTGACACACAGTTCCAGAACAGGAGTGAAAAAGCAGTGACTGAGAAATAGAAAAAAATATTATAATTTGGATAGTTTCAAAGCTTTTCAATCCAACCAAAAGTAAAAAACTTTCTACAGAGTGGTCAGTGTGTGTGAACAGAGCAGGATGCCTCTCCTAACAAAAAAATGTAAGTGTGCATTTTTATACCCAGAAATCAGTATGCTGCCTGACTGCCTGACAAAAAAAGTCATAGCAGAAGCTTAAGCGGATGAGGCAGGGAAAAGCCTTTGAATTTGACCCTAGTCAGAACAGGATTAGGACTTTAAGGCCACATATGCGGCTAAAAAGCACAATAGTGATGCACACAGCACTGGTAAAACAAACTGTCAGAGGAGCTTTGAAGAGCTATTGCTGCCAGTAGAGACCAAATTCTGTCTTGTGACACATGGATTAACCTTTTGAAGCTCTGATCCAGGTGTCTCATCAGTTCTGTGATAATTCTCCCTCTCACCATCAGTGTGCACATTACACTCACGCTATTCCATTTGCCAGCCAGGTCACAGGGGGCTGCTGCTCTGAGCTCACTTATGGTTTGATTTCACACACCCCCTCCTCCATTTTTTCAGTCTTAAGAAAGCTCAGCTCCTTGAAAGAGGCCATTTTTTTTTTCAAAAGTGCTTAATCTCTCAGAGTCTCTTCTTGTTCTCAATGGGAGATGAACCCTTTAGAAAATGCCAAATCTCCATTTAGAGTGTGCAGGTCTGCTGGAAATCCGATCCTTAACATTTTGGATAGCATTACATTCCCACATGCTATGTCCATTGTAACTCGTGTTGCAGCTGAAAAGAAATCCCATAATATAGGACTGCGTTCTTGATGAGTGGTCTGAAACTGGACAAAGCACTCTCCCTTTTATCAGCAAAAAGAATGCAAACCAGCTACCTCTCAGGAGTGCAATTGTATTAACACCTGCTTAACCTTCATATTTAGATAAGAAATCTTAGGTATTTTGTGGTTGTTAATACAATAACACCTGCAGAACCTTTTGATTACATTTATCCCCATGTCACCCCTGTGGGGTAGCGTTATCACCTCCACTTAATAAGGATAAGGAGTTGAGACAGGGAGATGGATTAAGTTAAGTCACCCGAGATGCATAGAAATTCTGTGCTAAAACACACAGCTAACCCAGGATTCTGCTCAGCACTTGCCATGGGATGTGCACTCTTTATACAGAGGAACTAAAAAAGCTGAAGCTATGAATTTATATTCCAGAATTAAAAAAACAACACATTGGCCTCATTTTATTATTTTAAGGAATATATTGATAGCTAGTGCCAAGTATGACTACTGCATTCTAGAGTCCTAATACCAGATACAAATACAGAAACCAGCAGGCAGATGGAGAACTGCATGTGGGTCTCTAAAGAAACCAGGAACAACCTCTAGCTTAATACCACAAAGCTGCTGTATTTCTTTATACAGAATATTGGTAGGAAAGTCCATTGGAAAAATAGTTTTGTAGAGTTTTAAAGGGTTTTTTTGTTGTTTTTTATCCTTAAAGCCTTTTAGGTGCTAGTCCTATGAACCCTTACTCCCCTTTACACCCCAACAACCAGAGGTGCTCGCAAGTATTTCCCAAAGAGACTCTTCTTCCATGTAAAATACTTTCAGAATGGAATTCTTCAAGACTAGAAACTATAATTTGTGAGTTGGGTAATAGTAATGGAGATTTGGGCAGGGAAAAATTTAATGCAATTTAACAAGAGCAAGTGTAGATAGAGTTTTGTGTATGGGCAACAATAACTCCAGGTACCAGTATAAGTTGGGCACTGACCTGTCAGAGAGCAGTGTAGGGGAGAAGGACCTGGGGGTCCTGGTGGACAGCAGGATGACCATGAGCCAGCACTGTGCCCTCGTGGCCAAGAAGGCCAATGGCATCCTGGGGTGTATCAGAAGGGGGGTGGTCAGTAGGTCAAGAGAGGTTCTCCTCCCCCTCTACCTCTGCCCTGGTGAAACCTCATCTTGAATATTGTGTCCAGTTCTGGGCCCCTCAGTTCAAGAAGGACAGGGAACTGCTGGAGAGAGTCCAGCGCAGAGCCACAAAGATGATGAAGGGAATGGAGCACCTCCCTTATGAGGAAAGGCTGAGGGAGCTGGGTCTCTTTAGCTTGGAAAAGAGGAGACTGAGGGGTGACCTAATTAATGTTTATAAATATGTGAAGGGTGAGTGTCAGGAGGATGGAGCCAGGCTCTTCTCTGTGACATCCAGTGATAGGACAAGGGGCAATGGGTTCAAGCAGGAACATAGAAGGTTCTACCTGAATATGAGAAAAAACTTCTTCACAGTGAGGGTGACAGAGCACTGGAACAGGCTGCCCAGAGAGGTTGTGGAGTCTCCTTCTCTGAAACCATTCAAAGCCCTGGAACAGGCAAGCTGATATTAGGAAGACATTAATAAACCTTACTGTCTTCTCCAGAAAGCTTTTCAGACCTAACTTGTCTAAGTATTCAGCCCCTTTTAAAACTTTCTACACCTACCTTCACCTTTTCCTTATCCATCTCCCTGGAACCAGAACCTACCACACTCTGAGGGTGTAGCTGTTATCATTGCTACAGGACTTCCTGATCTACCAGAGGTGCTGTCCGTAAAGAGTCTTATGTAACTAAGGCCTGACCCTGGATTTTGCACACATGAAATCACTCAAAAGCATTTGCCTGTTCTGCTCTCACTACTCTGTTTCAAAGACCACTTCCTTCCTTCTCCTTCATGCGTTGTGAAGATACCACACACAGTTGTGAGTGTTGCTGTAGCCCTCCAGGGCTGCAGTTTGCTCACAGCAGATTACTTGTCTACAAAGCATTTTCTCACCTGGGTCACCTCTTTAAAAGGAATTTCTCCAGCCTGGGTTTGTTATGTTTTTGCAGAACATTTATTACATTGCTATTCACCAGCATGAAATCCATGCTCCATATGTGTTCATCAGCTATAGCACAGCAAACTCCTAGATATCCTGCTATGCCCAAGGTCCAATTCTTAAATCCAATTTTCTCCACTTTAAGGCTTGCTGTCACAGTTTTCATTTGAGACTAATTCAGTAGCTCAATTTTAGAACCTGTTACTCCCAGCAATTTTAGCAAGACTGGTGTAATAAAGGCAATTTTTCAAAGGCGAGTTGGTGCAATTCTTTGTTTCTCCATCAGATTTTCAGGCAAATTGTTTATGTTCAGTACACAGTAAGAGGATCTCCAATTCTAGTCTACTGCTATCCTTCACACAGAGTGAGATGTTACCATCATGCCCTCCAGGTACTGCCTTTTCTTCCTGACGGAAGTATCATTAGTAGGCTAATATTGCCAGTATTGTCATCAGCAGACTTTTATTCCACTTCTAGCTCTACTACTAAGATGCTATGTAAGGCCAGTGCTTCACCTTCTGTGCCTCGGCTCCTTTACCTCCAAAGTACAGACAACATGGGTATTGTGGTATGTGGCCACTGATGCTTCAGGAAAGAGTGAAGACTTCTGGACTAACCAGAAGCGTGATAGCGAGACAGAATACAGGATTTAAGTGTTTCCATTGCAATTAACTGTTTTCATCTTAACTTTCTATTAGGAAGCTATTAGGAGCTATTTCTCCTACAGCAGCAGCCACCTGCCTCCTTCCACTGTTTTAGTATCACCCACTATCAGTAACAGCTTAAAAGCTCTTTATGGTCTCATCTACTCTCCAAGTAATACTGAACATAACAAATTTCCTGTCTGTTTCCTGCACTTCTGTTTTTTTAATCAATGTTCATCATTGCTAATTACCCATGGTGTCATTATAGATCTCTAACCAGTGAAAAAGGCCACCACAGTATCTTGTACTGGATATATCTTGAATGAAGAGGCAGCCTCTCTCCCAGCTGATTTACAATCCGCAAGTGACCATGGGTCAATACGTGGATGCACAGAGTTCCAGGTAAGAGTAACAGAAGACCATTGTGTAAATGACTCTTCCCCCTTGCATACCTCATGTGTGGATTGTGAAAACCCTTTCTCCTCCTGACTCTGAGCCCTAGATTGACATGTACAACACACCTGACAGTTTTAGTCCTGGTTTTCTCATAAGTGACCATCTCAGTGTGTTCCTGACACTAACGCAGCCTGCTTAGCTTGGGACAGACAGGCCATGGCAGCTCCAGGACCAGCAGCTGCTGGAGCCATCACATCACCTGGGATTAAAGCGGACTAAGACAGAAGGGACCACCCTTCTCCCCCCACCAGAGAGGAAAGGGAGAGCTGCAGGGCAGCAATACGCATGCAGCCTGAGGGGCGATACAGCAGATCTACACCAGGTAAGGAGAGCTGTTCTGCCCCTTCATTTAGCTCTTGATGACCAAATGAGCAGCTTCTAACTTCCACCCTCAAACAGATATACATTTACAAATTGGGGGGGAGAAAGGGGGAGTTCTGGGTGCTGCTTCTGTGTCTTATGGAGAAATCAGTGCTGAACTTCATCTGGAAAATCTGGTTTACTAAAGAAATCCCCACAAAGGTCAGAGAGCCTGGTGTTTCTATACCCTTAAGGCATTTGGGATTTTTCTAGGCTCCCAGGGCCAGTCCTGCATATAAGGAAAACCATAATGAAAAACAGAGACCCTTAGGGTGAAAGAATACAAAATAAGGACTCAGGCCTGAAAATGAACTTGATTTTGTCCTCTTGCCTATGCAGAGCCAGATCTGCTGGGACAGGAATTCCCCTACATCAAGCTGCTCCCAGAAGGGAGGCCCTGGATCACAGCTAACTGGGTGGCCTTTTGCTAAACTGCAGTTTCCTCCTCCTTTGAAACTACAGTGCAGCAGGGCCAGAGCTGGGCTCCTCAGCAACAGGGACAAAACTAAGTTTTGCAGCCCTGAGGAGTGGGAGGCAGAGGGGACAGCTGGGATTCCTGCCCTTGGAGGTGCTGTGGGGCACAGAGGAGGTGGCACACAGCCTGCAGGGAGGGTGACACCCCTGTGTCCCACACACTCTCACCACCGCCATGGCCCATTTGGCTCCCCGGGACTCAGGCACGCACCAAGGGGGAACTGAAGTACATTTTACTTCCTCTGGCAGCTGAGCTGGCTGCCCTTGGCAGCTTCCCCGGGGCATTGCTGTTAACAACAATTTGATAAGAAACCTGACTTCCCCCCCCCCCCCCATTTCCCAGTTTTTGGCCTGCTTTCGATTAAGAGTTGCCTGAACAGGCAGCACAAAACCCCCTGTCAGAGACAGGCTTCCCCCAGGAATAAGCTAACAGACACCTCAGCCAGACAGGTTTGGTAACAGGAGGAGAAGCTCCCCAATCTCCTACTTTATTGATGTGTTTTCCTTCATATGAAGAACAGTTAGAGGAAAAAGCTCTGGGTGAGCCCTGTGGCAGGGGTGCTTTTAACCATTTGCCTCCCATTGCTGTTCTCCCTTTGGTACAGCTTCATGTTGGTTTCCCCACCGTGTTCCCCCCTCGCAGCAAGCAAAGGAGCTCTCCTTCCTCCGTGATAAACGAGCTTTTGGGAGGAGCTGTTCGAGATGCACCGTTCCCCTCTAGATTTATAGTAGCTTCGTTATCATCTTGAATTATATATGAACTGTGTGCCGGCTGCACAGGATCAAGGCAATCTCCTGAGCACGAGTGGTGAATAACCCAAATACCTTTGTTGTAGAGGAGAAAAACCACAACCTCGGTTTTACCCTGCAGCCGGAAAGGTGGGAGGGGGAGGCCGCGCGGGTGCGGGCTCCTCGGCGGGGCTGGAGCCCTCGGGGCTCCGCGGAGGGACCGGGGAAGCCCCGAGGCCGCCGTGGGGACAGAGCCACGCGGCTGCAGCGCCACCTGGCGGCCCGCCGGGGCGGCACTGGCGCCTGCCGATAGCGCTTCATGGCGCCCCGGGCACCGCTCTGCCCCGGCGGGAGGCTGGTTAGCGGTCACCGGCAGGCCGCGGGGCTCGGGTGTAAAGCCACGCTGCCCGACGATTTAATAGCGGCGATAATGCTGCACAAGGCTACCGGGGAGAGTGAGGTCCCGAGGGGCTGCAGGCCCTCTCAGAGACAGCCGCTGCCACAGAGCCTGTGAAGGGAGGCTGGCAGTCAGCTGTGGCCACCACTTTGTTCTGTGATAAACTCGTGTCAGTCTTGCCAAGAAGCGGAGAGAAGAGCAAGTAGCTCAGTGTTATTCACTTGAAGGTTTCTCCTGAAATCGGAGCTGGGGGACAAAAAGAATGAAAGAATGAAAAAGGAAGGGGAAAAAAATTCTCAGCTGCTTTCACTTCCCTCTTTCCCTTTTATGGCAGGGAAGACCTGAGGGCTTTTTTCCACTTGAACAAAGGCAGAAGCTGCTAAAGCAGGGATATCATCCCTGTGCTGAAGGTGACCATGCCTCTATAAAAAAGGTTTACAGCAGAAGCTTCCTTTAGCCTGTCTCTCCATCATTTTGCATCGGTAAATACGCTCTGATGGCCCTTGCTCTCACATCAGAGCATCTCAGAGTCGGCGCAGCACCAATGATCTTATGCTCACCTGAACCTGAAAACCACGCCTTGACCTGAACAGATTACCACCAACACCACATTTCAGCTTCTCCACACCAAAGGCACAGGGGCACTTACCAAACTTCTCAACAGGTACAAAAAGTTCTTAGAGAAATGTGGGAATGCCAACTGTAGCATGGACATTTGCCTTGCAGCCTCACCGCAAGTAAAATATTCTCTGACAAGAAATGGCAACCCTGGAAAAACCTCCCACTCTTCAGAATAACCATCTTCGTAACTTGTCACACACCCCTCTCAATGACATTTCTCTCTTTCTACTGACACAAGGGCTAATCTGTAGTTCCCAGTAGAAGTCCACATTATAAATACTACCTTCATCCCCACCAAAAGGTGAAGATGGGAATGCCTAAGAAAGGCATTTTGTCAAAAGCATGTTTCTCTGTCAGCGTCATTGGGAGAATATTCTGTTTATAAAGAGGGCTTTCTCCCAAAGGTAACTATCTGCTAGGGAGACTGAAATACTCTGGTATGGGCTTCTCCCTCTCCCCTTTCCATATCTTGAAGCTATTACATCCCACTTCTCAGTGTTGTCCGTTTCCTCCTATCTTGCTCTGGCTGTGGCTTATAGGCAAAGCTCGCTGAACCGCTCTGAGCTCAGGTGAACTGTAGCAGAGCATATTGCCCCAGCACAGACTGGAGACATTCCTTGTCTTATGCATCTCTTCCTGATCCCTGCAGTCATCCTCAGAGGAAATGCAAAAAATAAAGCATTTTCAAATTATTTATAATGTCTGCAGCAAGAAAGTACTTCCAACCAACCCCCTCATCCCTGTCAAAACTCCCAAACAAAGGCCATGTGGGTGATCCCATTTAAAGTAGTAACACAAGAGAACGTTTACTCTTAAATTTCAGGGAATACCCCTTAGTGCCTTTTTTTCAAGCTGTACACTTGCTAGGAAGCCTGTTACTTCTAAAGCAATGTCACAGTACCTGTTAGAGCTGTAGCAGTGGTCTCCTGCCAGTGACCTGTGCCTAAAGTGCCTTCTCCTTTAGCACTTGGAGCTACGTGGCTTTACCATCCTGCCACCAAGACATTTTGCATGGTTGTAGGTCCGAACAACACTTAACAACAAGGGATGCTATGTAAAGTATCCAGCACACCAAAATTTCTATGGTGTCTCCAGCAAAGTAGCTTATGTTAACCCCACTCCTCCAAAAGCTATATGTTTTTTTGTGTTTATACAGACACCTATTTTTTGCTTGCTGAAGAAACAGGTGTGGGAGTGAATCCCGTTATAATGTGTGAAATTCTCTACAGCTTCTCTGTTTAGACTCTAAACTGATTAGTCTCTGAGGCTACATTGTTAACTGGAACAGCAGCCATGCAGGAAAGGTAAACTGTTTGGCTGGCCAACACTTGCATGATCAAATTATTAATCAGCCTCGAAGGCAAAATTAGATTTCCAGGAACCCTGCTTCTTTGGGATTAGATTTTGGACTGGAAAAGGTCAGACTGAGCTACCAGCTCTAATAACTCACTATAGTTTCTTCTGTCGTTTTTATTTAATTTGTAAAAAGAAAAATAAGCTTCCATCTAGAGCAAGGTAAAGGAGTTTTCTCTTTCTTGTTAAGGTCCATAGGGCAAAATCCTGACATACTTTCTTAAACCTCCAGTAATTATTTTTGGCTTGGTCCCAGTTTGGTTTCTAACAGACTTTTGCCTGCAATACAGAAGCCCCCTTGCCAACAGCAAATTTATTCGTTCTCTGGAGAGAATCACCAGGTTGGAGGGTCAGGACCCACTAACTCGCCATTTACCACAGATCTGAACAAGATACTGCTTCTACCAAGATTGGATTGTGGAGCTCCTACTGCTGCTGATAGGTGACAGGATCTGGTTCACATGAAAGATGAATTAATCCTCTTGTGGTATTTAGGATCTGGAGAATGGGTGCAGTGGGGAACAGTGACCCTGAAAGTACTTGACCCACCCCTATGGAGATTACAAGCTGTGCTGGTGATATAGCAAGCCCCTGGTCCCCAGAGCATGCTCACATGATTAGTACCTCTAAACTTCCTTGGGATGCCAATTTCTGATAATGACTTGTTCAGACAGATGTAGGGTGCAGAGCCTGTTAAATGCAGAAGTTAGGCTCAGCTTCAGATGTCCTCAGCTACTTTGAAAGCAGAGATGAATGGGAGAAAACCCACATAAGGGTTTTCCTTTCTGTTCAGGTGACACCTTCCATCTCTTCCCAGCACAGCTTTGACACCATCACCTGCGAGCAGCTGGCTCAGTTTCTGACACTTACATACAACTGTCATAAGCTTGCCCAAAAGGGAGAATACCCCACAACCCTTATTACAAACAATTTGATTTTTTTTTCTCCATAATTACATGACAAAAAAATATTTATTAGTCCTTGTAGCACTTAGAAGCTAAATAGACAAGACAGACAATGACAAGGCAAGGTATGGAGGCAGGGTGAGATGATATTCCACAGTCACCCAGCAGGCCAGTGGCCAGGCTGAGAAAAAAGCCCCAGTCCCCCACTACAGTTTGTATTATCATAGTACCCACAACTTTCAGCCACACAGCAGGATTCAAGAAAATTCCTGACAAGCACACATTGGGAACAGGTACTATTTGCCCTCACAGAGGATGTCTGTATCACCTTTAGAGTGCCTCCAAAGAAGTTTGTGTGCAGTGAGCAAGACAGTGAGCTACAGCGCACTGCATATTAACTTCTGATGCGGTTGTGCTTCACAGGCCTGAGGAGTGAAGCAACCTGCCCTCTACATACGCAGAGCGTACGCAGTGCCTGTGCAGGAAATGAAAGCAGAGCAAAGCAGATGCTCCAAGTTCATAGCTAAGCTTTCCTGTACCTTGACTCACCCAAAGAGACAAGTCCCAAAGGGCACCAGTGCTGATACATGCATCCAGAAAAACCCTGAACACAACACTTGGAGCTCGTGAGGATGCTTGGGTGGATCTGTGGCCCAGAATATTCTCCCTTCTGTTTACTGACAGGCACACCCTCGTAGGATTCTTTTTTCCCCTTAAGACGTGTATGTCAGTGGTTAAAGACGGCAAGCTGGGAGTGTAAAGAAAATACTGCCATCCTACAGTTTAGGAGTGGTCCAGCTAAATAGCAGGCTTCTGTACATCAGGTACACAGAGCATCAAATGTAATTCATGTATTTCCTACTAGAGCTAAGCTCAGCTCTCACTAGCACTTTCAGTCCTCTCCTTCCCTGAGCAAAGAAATCTTTCCAGTTTGTTTGTTTTCTAAACAAAAAATAAAAACCAGGAAGAGGGATATTTCTAAGCTCTCTATTCACTCTCAGTTGTTTACAGGTATGCTGCTGGGACAGCAAAGTCTGGTTTTAGTGACTGGTTGCACTATGAAACTTCCCAAAGACAGATCTCTGTTTTGCCAAGAATAACTTTTCTGTACCAAATTAATTTCCATAGTGAATGTACAAGGGGGAACGGAAATTTTAGGAGTATGCTTGAGAAATAAGCTTTCAATTACAGCTCTCAACAGGCCCTGGAAATTTTTTTTTTTTATCCACTCACCTATGTGTTTTAAAAGTATATAAGGCCACAGCATAACCAGAGTACTGTTGCCATCGTTTTTAAACTTTGAGAACAGCAAGCAGATTGCATTTTATCAGCAAACACCTCTGAGGTTACGTGTAAATGACACACGCACACAGCTCGACAAGAGGTTTGTTGACAGTAAGCTCTCAGCTACCGCTTTTCATTCTTTATGGTTCCAGCTAATGTCACTATCTTTGAAGAACAGGCAGAAGGAAAGTGTATTACTTAAGGTACCCAGCTGCAGTAAAACCGAGAGTCCTCCTCTCTCTTGACAGCAATCAGAATTTTTTCCACTTCTTCCTCTAACTTGCAAATTCCTCTTTAGCAAACCTAACTCCACTGTATTTAGGAGCAATTGAGAACCAGGTTGCTAGCTGTGACCTTCTAGTCCCTTTCAAAGATATCTACAGTTGGCATTTATATGAAAGGGAAGGAAATATAGGGTCATCTCGGACAGAATTTATAGCTGGACAAATTTATGTGTGTTTCTGCAGCGCTGTTTTGAAATGGATTGAACACACCTGAGAAATGGGATGGTGTGAAACTGTAATTTATTTTTTTTCAAGAAAATTTTTTTACAGAAAAATTCTTGTTTATCTGTCACTCAGAAAAAGCCAAACCCAAAATGCCTTGCAGAAAAGTTTACCAATTTGTAACAAACAGCAGGTCTTTATCATTGGCTAGGTCAAATTGGTCTAAATTCCCTCATTTATTATCAGCTTAATGTATAGTTTACATAATGTAAGAAATTATTACTGAATTTGTTCAGTCTAAGCAAACTATGGACAAAGGAACAACTATTGTGCTCTCTCTTCGCAGGCGGAGAAATAGAGCGCTGAGACAGTGACGGCATGAGTTCATGGGGAAACAGGTCTGCCCTGAGCTAGGAAATCCACATGGACCAGGTCTTCCTGACTTGACTGAGAGCTTGGTGCTTCTGGAAATACATGCGTGGGCTTATTGCCATGGGTGAAGATATGAACCCACTGTTTACAGTAAATGCTATGCAGGGAGAACATTCCTAATGTTGCATTGGATGTCCCCCACCCTCTGTTCCCATGCTGAGTGATGTGACCTCACCTAACGTTCAGGACACATCCACTGTTTCAGATCACAACATGGGTGTGACTCACAATGCAAGCTATTTGACTGAGATGGTCGAGTTGGCAAATGCCTCCTGTGAGGGCTGAAAGAGTCAGACAGGAAATACCATGTTCCAGGTGAAAATCNACGTGTATGTCAGTGGTTAAAGACGGCAAGCTGGGAGTGTAAAGAAAATACTGCCATCCTACAGTTTAGGAGTGGTCCAGCTAAATAGCAGGCTTCTGTACACAGAGCATCAGTAGAACTGAATGTAATTCATGTATTTCCTACTAGAGCTAAGCTCAGCTCTCACTAGCACTTTCAGTCCTCTCCTTCCCTGAGCAAAGAAATCTTTCCAGTTTGTTTGTTTTCTAAACAAAAAATAAAAACCAGGAAGAGGGATATTTCTAAGCTCTCTATTCACTCTCAGTTGTTTACAGGTATGCTGCNTGTACACAGAGCATCAGTAGAACTGAATGTAATTCATGTATTTCCTACTAGAGCTAAGCTCAGCTCTCACTAGCACTTTCAGTCCTCTCCTTCCCTGAGCAAAGAAATCTTTCCAGTTTGTTTGTTTTCTAAACAAAAAATAAAAACCAGGAAGAGGGATATTTCTAAGCTCTCTATTCACTCTCAGTTGTTTACAGGTATGCTGCTGGGACAGCAAAGTCTGGTTTTAGTGACTGGTTGCACTATGAAACTTCCCAAAGACAGATCTCTGTTTTGCCAAGAATAACTTTTCTGTACCAAATTAATTTCCATAGTGAATGTACAAGGGGGAACGGAAATTTTAGGAGTATGCTTGAGAAATAAGCTTTCAATTACAGCTCTCAACAGGCCCTGGAAATTTTTTTTTTTTATCCACTCACCTATGTGTTTTAAAAGTATATAAGGCCACAGCATAACCAGAGTACTGTTGCCATCGTTTTTAAACTTTGAGAACAGCAAGCAGATTGCATTTTATCAGCAAACACCTCTGAGGTTACGTGTAAATGACACACGCACACAGCTCGACAAGAGGTTTGTTGACAGTAAGCTCTCAGCTACCGCTTTTCATTCTTTATGGTTCCAGCTAATGTCACTATCTTTGAAGAACAGGCAGAAGGAAAGTGTATTACTTAAGGTACCCAGCTGCAGTAAAACCGAGAGTCCTCCTCTCTCTTGACAGCAATCAGAATTTTTTCCACTTCTTCCTCTAACTTGCAAATTCCTCTTTAGCAAACCTAACTCCACTGTATTTAGGAGCAATTGAGAACCAGGTTGCTAGCTGTGACCTTCTAGTCCCTTTCAAAGATATCTACAGTTGGCATTTATATGAAAGGGAAGGAAATATAGGGTCATCTCGGACAGAATTTATAGCTGGACAAATTTATGTGTGTTTCTGCAGCGCTGTTTTGAAATGGATTGAACACACCTGAGAAATGGGATGGTGTGAAACTGTAATTTATTTTTTTTCAAGAAAATTTTTTTACAGAAAAATTCTTGTTTATCTGTCACTCAGAAAAAGCCAAACCCAAAATGCCTTGCAGAAAAGTTTACCAATTTGTAACAAACAGCAGGTCTTTATCATTGGCTAGGTCAAATTGGTCTAAATTCCCTCATTTATTATCAGCTTAATGTATAGTTTACATAATGTAAGAAATTATTACTGAATTTGTTCAGTCTAAGCAAACTATGGACAAAGGAACAACTATTGTGCTCTCTCTTCGCAGGCGGAGAAATAGAGCGCTGAGACAGTGACGGCATGAGTTCATGGGGAAACAGGTCTGCCCTGAGCTAGGAAATCCACATGGACCAGGTCTTCCTGACTTGACTGAGTGCTTGGTGCTTCTGGAAATGCATGCGTGGGCTTATTGCCATGGGTGAAGATATGAACCCACTGTTTACAGTAAATGCTATGCAGGGAGAACGTTCCTAATGTTGCATTGGATGTCCCCCACCCTCTGTTCCCATGCTGAGTGATGTGACCTCACCTAACGTTCAGGACACATCCACTGTTTCAGATCACAACATGGGTGTGACTCACAATGCAAGCTATTTGACTGAGATGGTCGAGTTGGCAAATGCCTCCTGTGAGGGCTGAAAGAGTCAGACAGGAAATACCATGTTCCAGGTGAAAATCTGGGACAAAATAGTATCTCAGAAACTTGTGAGGATGGGAAACAATATTTTCAAGGATGTCAATGTCCAGCTAAGACATCTGGTGACCAAAACTTGACAGGCTGTGTGGTTCATGCCTGGAATTCCAGCTATTCACAGTGCTGAGCCTGAGACATTGCTTGCACCCAGCTCTGGGCTGCTGCACATGGTGATAGGCAGATGTCCACATGATGTCTGTTATCACTACAGAGATTCCAAAGTCACCCACCTGACTAAGGTAAAGCAAAAAGGTCTCTCTTCTGTCCTAGTCCACTGACACGGCCACAGAGAACCATCCTTCCTTTGAAAGGAGCTACAGAAGTGGAGAGGTCTGGCATGGCAGTATGTCAAAGGCAGCGTTTTCCCTCTGATTTTTATGAGTCTCTGCAAGAAGGAAATTAGAAACTGAAGTCTACACTCTCTCTCATTTATAAACGTGTCTATAATGTGTACGTTGTGCTGTAGGTTAATGATGCAGTTCTCAAGCAAGATTAACTGCTGCTTCAGACAGCCATCAATTTTTTATGATTGCAAGACCATTTCCCTACTGAAAATGAATGTTACATTCCCCAGGGGAAGGGCTGCATTCAACATCAGTCAGGTGTGTAGGGTGGGAATATGAGAATAAAATTTTTAAAAAAAGAAAGCGAAAGACACAAGCTTGTTCCCCAGCTCCCACACCAGGGAACAGGTATGTGACTTTCCTCAGAGTCACTTCTGAGCATCTTGAATAAGGTTAAATCCTTGTTGATGGGGCCAGCTCCCTCTTAAGTGACACTGTAAGCATTCAATGTCCAATACCAGGCAACGGTGACTTTGTACAAGATCAGCACAAGTGTCATACTTCCTCAAGAGCCTGGGACATTGTTTGTGCCTAAGAAAGACAGTCCAGAGAATGCTTAATGCTATAGTCGAGCTTTTTATCAAATTTAGCCTAGATTTGGGGCAGATTCCAAGAGGGTGCATATAGCTGCATCAGCAGAACAAAGGGAGTCACCTCATCCACCAGTATATTTTAAGACATCTGTCTGAGGAAAGTGGGAAGAATTGTCCTTTGTAGGTGCCTCTCTCTCTCATCCTTTCTCTCTCTACATTAGCTGTAGAAAGGAGCCTGATGCCTATCCCAGATTAGAAGCACACTTTTAGATGCCTGAAGCAAGGGGAGATGAATCCTCATCTTAAGTACAGGTCTGACCCAGTAACTCTGACCAGGTACAAGTGGTGGGGCTGAAAGGTTCCCAGCTGCCTTCAGTAACAATAATTAATAATTTTAACCTGATCAGTAAAACCATTATCACTCAGTCTGAACCTTTTCAGAAGACTAAGCCAAAAGACCGCAATATCTTTGTAACTGTATCCTTTGATTCAGTTTTGGGCTGGCTTTTCCTCATATACCTTATTTTGACTGTATGTGGGAAAATAAGTTGCATCTATACAAAGAACCTTGTATCCTAATAACCACATCTTTGTTTTGGCTTTGACTAATGAAATGAGGCAAGTTGAAAAAAAAAGATAAAAATTAGGCCTCATATCACTAATCAACAAGGTGTTATATTGCCTTTACCGTAAGTGCAGCTGAGATCTTTATGGGACTTGAAAAAGTTAATTGTGAACATTGCAACACCAAATAGGCTCCTAATTAAATTCTCTCCAGCTACTTTAAAAACTGTCCTGGTGTTGGTTCACTGGCAATAGCTGAATGATGCTCTGAGAAAGCCCATGCTTAGGTTCATGGTTAACTGCACTTCTTTCACCCAACTCCTACCCATACTTGGAGCTCACAGCTGGAAACTCTGGGCCTCAACAACATTAACATTTTCTTGGCACCCCCCATTGTTACACAGTCAGAACTGCAGCTATGGTTGGGTTTTGCCATTTGCAACTGTGTTGAAGAAAGCATTTCTGGGGTTGCTCTACTACAAGACTTAGGATGGGAGAGTCCAGATGTGAACCCTTAAAAAGTATAGCTGCCTTTGCTACAAACCACAACAACCACTACTGTGTTTACCTTTCTGCTTCAATATCTGCATGGTGAGATACAGCTGGATTATCTTCCAGTCCTCTAAAGCAATTTGAACTTGTTTTGTGATAAAGCAAGGATGGACCTCAAATTACTTGCATAGAAAATATTTTCCAGACAGAAGTCAATGAGGACCTTTTCTGTTAAGCCTCAGTTAACAGAATATAGATAAAAGTAAGCTGATGTGTCTAATAGTACTGCAGCCATTAAGGAAAACATTTAAACATTTATGAGGAAGGAAAATATTCCAGCCTTTACTAGAGATATGCTAGGTCTCCTAACTTTCAGTAGGGAAATACTGTAAATCTTATGAGCATGCATATGTAACTAACCTGAGTGAATTGCTACAGAACAATTATTTATGGGGCAGAGTATCACTCAAATATGCCAGATTTGGCACACTAGAAGTATTTCCAGTGAACTATGTCTAGGCCAAGGACCAAATGTGTAGGTTATTTCCCTTTCAGTAAAACCCACAGACCAAATATTATCAATTTACTATGGGTAACAATATTGGTAATGTCTGTACCTTCAGTTTTTCAAAAGAGCCAGCTTGCATATTGGATGGTTGGTATGAGTCATTCATAGGAGATGTGATGCTTTTCAGGGCTGGCAAGCATCCACGGCAGCACCAGACTGCTGAATCCTCGTAACACAAAGGCAGCCAGGCCAGGTTGTAATCACAAAGGCCAGAGACCACCATGGAGGAACAGGGTGATTCACTGACTCCTTCTTGAAGGAGGATGGCAAGTCCATAACCAGCCAGAGCACTTTCAAAATAGCAAATATTTATTAGGGCTTATGCCAGTACAGCCTCAAAACACCGAAAGAAAAACTGGTTGAAAAAGGCATCTCTGCCCCAGTATTCTTTAGTCACTTGGAGAAAAGCAATTGCTACATTTTAAGAAGCTGAAAGGCTTGACAAAGTAATATTTAAATGCAGAAAAGGTGAGAAAATGTGCAGGAAATGAAAGCAGAGCTTCCATTCATATGCAGAACAGGTATAGTACAAGCTGTAGCAATGCAAACTTCAATTTATCTATTTCTGTGGTCCCACCATCTTCAGAGTATGGCAGCTCCCCCCATGTGCTCCTACACAGCAGTAATATTTTCTTCCCTTGCAGCACATTGGAGATAAAATTTTATTAATTCCGAGCTTGTTTGCCTGCTCTGGCTCTGTGTGTGTGTGTACATGTATATAGAAATTTTGTCACCTTTGCCTGTTGTTTCCATGCACAGTGCTGCTCAGAAGGACACAGGACATTCACAAGCTTACAGAAGAAAACAAACATAATGTAAAATAGAGCTATACAAATGTCCACATCTCCTGAACTGGCTGCCTTCCATCAACCTGGGGGGAAGAGAAAACATCATTCTTGTGTACAGATGACAAAGAGTACTTTATTGTTTGTTTAACAAATACAGGCAAATGCACAATACAGGGAACTAAGACTGTAAACCAGTTTTGAACAAGCTAAAGACATTAAAATGCACATGCCGCATGACAGCCATGGCAATTGCACTGGTAATTATTTTCATGTTTCCTAATTCTACCACAAGATACTAATTTCACTAGCTATTATACTCAAAAATTGTCACAGTGCAGGGAATAGCTTGTATATCCATAATGTGATCACTGCCAATATATCAGTGTATGAAAACAGATGAATGCATTTCCCCTCAAGTATCAGAGTAAGAGCCTACATATCAAAACCATTTGACTTAGCCTTATGAGGAGAAAAAGCTGTATTTAAAGAAATAGCATTAGGAGGCAGAAAAGCACAACAGAATAACTTCATGGTTGTTTCAGCAGAAAACCAGAAGGCTCAGATGAGGACATCTCCCATATCACAGTGGCTGGTCCTTACACCAGCAAAGAAAGGAACAGGAGAAATAGGTCCAATTTCTTCTTTGTTATGTTTTTAATTAAATTATTTCCCCTGTACTTTCCTTTAGGCTATAAATACTAAATCTTGGCTGCATGCTCTTTGCTGGAGGAACCTGGCAAAGTCATTGTGACATTGCACAAGCTTATAACTCAAATGGCAGATCCTTTCCTCCCCTTTGAGTGGCAGACCCTTTCCTCCTTCAGCTCAAGTTGCAGAGAAGGAATGCTAAAATTTAAGTCCAAATTTTGTCCCTTTCAGATAAGCCCCTGCTTTGCTTCCCAGCTTGCTTAGAGCATAAGATGTCTAGCCAAGGAAAGGCAGGGAACCATAAGGTTAAAGGGGAAGAACAGAACAGCTTGAAGGACTGATCCTTCAAATGCTTTGGATGTTCTGAATTCTAAATATAGCAAGAACTAATGAGGCAGAACTGTCCTTCAACATCTCAGTCGCCGAGGTCAGCAGCTCGGAGCTGGCTCAGCCAGCACCGGACCGACTGATCTCAAGGTACAGGGAAGTTTCGGGAGTTTCCTTCCAGAGGGAAATCTCGGGAAAGGGGCATAAGCCGACTCCCTCCACCAGCTCTCCCGCGAGAGGCTGAGGTGGCAGGGCGTTGCAGGGGCAACGGTGACCGCACTCCCCTCCCTCCCCCCCCGTTCGTCCTTAAATTCGCCAGGAGAGGGCAGCGAGTAGTCGCTGCCCACAATGTACGAGAAGGAGAGCAGAGCTGAGGACCAGCTGTAGTGTGGACATCCTACCTACCCTCCAGGCAGAATGGTAGGTACTCNGCTCCTGCGGCAGGTGGCTGATCTGCAGGAGGCAGTGAGAAGGCTGTGTAGTGTCAGGAAGGCTGAGAAGGAGACGGGCAACTGATTCCAGGTGCAGTCTCCTGTGGTACCACAACCCATGGATAAACAGCCAATAGCCATCCCACCAGTACACTCAGAAGAAAGGGTGGACACCAATGCAGACAGGGCGGAAGCCCATAATGCAGAGGAGTGGAAGCTTGCAAAGGCAAAGACCAATAGGAGGATGAAGGCTTCCTCCAAAGGCTGAAGTGCCCTTGCAGAATTGCTTCACTCCTCTGCAAGTTGAAGAGGAAGGACCCGTTGCACCACAATAAACGCTAGAACTGAACAAGGCAGCACGATCTGCTCCTAGCATAACAACTAGCTTGACTAAGAAAAAGCAACGGGTGATAGTAATAGGAGATTCTCTTCTGAGAGGCATGGAGGCACCCATTTGCCAACCTGACCCTCTCTACAGGGGTGTGCTGCTTGCCGGGGGCTCGTATTAGAGATGTGACTAAGAGGTTATCAAACCTCATGTGGCCCACTGACTATTATCCTCTACTATTGTTTCATGTGGGCAACAGTGATATGGATGGGAGGAGCCTGAGGAGCGTTAATAAAGATTACAGAGCTCTTGGAAAGGCAGTAAAGGGCTCTGGAGCACAGGTGATTTTCTCTTCAATCCTCCCGGTTGAAGGGAAAGGGTATGAAAGGGCAGACAGAATCTGGCACATCAACAAATGGTTGCAGGAGTGGTGCCACAACCAGGGGTTTGGCTACTTAGATCATGGGGCTTGCTTCAAGAAGCCTAGTCTAGTGGGGGCTGATGGGATCCATCTGTCCGAGAGAGGAAAAAAAAATCTTTGGTCATAGGCTTGCCAACCGGGTGAGGAAGTCTTTAAACTAATATTGCCAGGGGAGGGGAGCCTTAATCCATCCCACTCTTTCCACTCCCATTACAGAAAAGCCAGCAACAAATGCCCGGACAGGCTGAAAGAATTGGAGTTGTTCAGCCTGGAGAAAAGAAGACTCCAAGGAGACTTAATAGCAGCCTACCATTACCTGGAGGGGGCCTACAGGAGAGATGGGGAGGCACTCTTTATCAGAGAGTGTAGTGAGAGGACAAGGGGTAATGAGTATAGGCTGAAAGAGGGTAGATTTAGACTAGACATTAGGAAGAAGTTTTTCACTGTGAGGGTGGTGAGACACTGGAACAGGTTGCCCAGGGAAGTTGTGGATGCCCCATCCCTGGAGGTGTTCAAGGCCAGGCTGGGTGAGGCTTTGAGCAACCTGGTCTAGTGGAGGGTGTCCCTGCCAATGGCAGGGGGGTTGGAACTTGATGATCTTTAAGATCCTTTCCAACTGTAGCCATTCTATGATTCTATGACTAAAATAGCCCTAAAATTGTTATTGCTCTATCATGAGTACAACAGAAGAAACACAAGCCAAGATCTTGCACCCTCCTTCACACCTAACCAGTCTGCCTTTCAAACATGTATGTTTAAACTTACTTGTGATGGAGCATGTTGATGTACCATAATGAGGGACAGGCAGGTTGAACCCAGAGAGCAGCTAACTAAGCTGACACGGGATGATAGCACCAGGTAGGAGAGCAGAAGTTTTTTGAGTCATAACCATGTGCCTGGTTCTTCCAGATCAAGTAGGAAAGACCATGACAATGATTTTTACCACCAGCTCATCGTTTTTCCCTGTCACATAGGTTCTCAACAAGTGTAAATCACTTTGCACAGGACTGGTCTAGACAGTTTCTGAAAGGACAAAACCAAGACAGGCTGCAGAGTGGTAGCTTTGGGGCTGGTCTCATGTGCCTATGAGTCTGAATACACCTGGGTCTGGAGGGCTGGCTTAGAGACTCTGCTAACCAAACAGCAAACAAAAAAGTTCAACTTTTTTCTAACTGAGGAAAGAGATTTATGTGTCGGTCTTTAAAAAAAATCCATGTAATGAATGCACTTTGAAAAAATAAACAACCAAGTGTCACAATTATAATTTCTGTACAGTTGCATGTAATGAATTCAGATTGATGCCAACCTAATGCATATGTGCAGCCAAAGGCCCTTTTCTTCTGCCTGATTTGGAGAAGCAACGGATCATATCCTTGCAAGGGAATAAGGATAAGTAATCTTGACATTTTTCTTCCTCTCTTTGGTTAGCAGGTTTATTCAAAGCTCTCCTTGCTAGGATGTAATGCAGCAGATCCAGACCCCCTTGAGTTCAGGGAAAAGTAATGTTTGACTTAGAGACAGCCCAACTCTATTTCTAGTTACACCGGCCCAATTAATTTGCTTGCAGCTGGACTGGAGCAATTGTAACTGTCCTGGGTTAAGCAGAGACAGAGTTAACTTTCTTCATAATAGCTAGCAAGAGGCTGTGTTTGGATTTGTGCTCGGAAGAAAAGCTGATAAGAAGTGATGTTTACAGTTATTTCCATGATACTCAAGGACAGATACTTTCAACTTCCCTGCTCCCCGCAGACAGGGGAGGGGGGGGGGCTGGGAAGAAGCACAGCTGGTTGCTAGGCTAGGATTTGCTCTTAGGTTAAGATTGAAAACACAGAATAGCCAATAATCTATTCCATAACATACATGCCTAGTATATAGGTGAGGACTGTCCAGAAGATCGTTCCTTTTGTTTTCTGGGTCCCTTTGGTTTCTGGATCTCTCTTGGCTCCGGATCATCTTGCTCCAAGTGGCCGCTCTCCCAAGGCCTTCTCCCCCGCCACACACACCCCGGTTAGCTCTCAGTCTGGGATGCTTGGACTGTTACCTCTGTTCTGTGAGCGTCTCCGGGAGCGGTGCACCTCAGCCTGGGGGAATCATGAGTGTAGTTTCACAATTCTCCCTGTTCTGGGATCAACTCTCCCTACTCTGGGATTGTTAGCCGGGAACAGGCTGAGTCTTTATTATCGGGTGGGGGGGGGGGCAGTATCACTGTGTATCACTCATTTGTATATTTGTATATAGTATTATTTTCAATATTATTGTAGTTTAGTTATTAAATTGTCCTTATCTCAATCCACGAGTCCTTTTTTCCCTTTACCCCTTTAATTCTCTCCCCTATCCTGGGGTGGGGGTGGGGGTAGGAATTGTGTGAGCAGGTGTGTGGTTTGGCCCCCAGCCAAGGGCTAACCCATCACAGTAATATTTGGCCTGTTTCATCACTGAACACCATAACCATGACACTGATGAGATGAACAAACACAGTCACAAACAAATAAGCAAGGAAGACAACAGATGTAATCTGGAGCAGTACAAATGATAAAGTCTGTCCCCAGATACATATTACATGTCTTTTTAATGTCTAATTAACTTGAATACTTTTTTTTTTTTTTGAGTACAGACCTGTGAAGGGAAGTGAGGCAGAGAGAAGTTGAGAAGGACAGGGTCTCACCATGGGTGGTTTGTGACTGTGATTTGCAACATCAGCTGGAACTCTCCACCTTTGCAATCCAGCTGAGGTAGCATTCAGCATCAAATAAGGGGTTTCATATTTGTCATCATTCTGTATTTATCACTGCAGAGGAAATGAAAATACAATAATGAGCAACATACCCTGTAGCCTTGGAGCTAATTATGCACCTTTCTTCACAAAGCAAATGGAAAACACATGAGCTTGGAAGATATCCATGGAGCAATGAAACATGTGCTTGTCAACGTCACAAATAGTGTGTTTTCACAGTTGAAATGAAAACACAAAATTCCATCTGATTGAACTTCAGAATAATTAGCACATCACAGCACGCAACCACGACAAGTACCTGTCAACAGCTATCAGCACAGCAATGATAATTTTCCACTACGAATAATAATGTCATTTTCCGTTTTTGAATAGCAATGCTATTTTTTGTCTTTTGAAAAAGCAGCATTGTTTAAACCAGATACAAATATATCCTCCGTAAAACAAGATTTCATTCTGCTAAGTTAACACTCAAACAGAATTATTTTGTAGACTTTGCAACCCTAACTCCACATGCAAAAGCAAATGAAGCTCTAATTCCACATAGCTCCTGGAGGGAGAGGAGGATGCTGCCTCTGTTAGCTAATGCCTATGTACTCCCAGAATGCTTCATCTTTATACCAAACTACATAACCAGGATCCCTCTGGACTTGTACTAAACTGGTGATTCCT
The DNA here is from genome assembly GCA_013400615.1 of Syrrhaptes paradoxus. NCBI lineage: Eukaryota > Metazoa > Chordata > Aves > Pterocliformes > Pteroclidae > Syrrhaptes > Syrrhaptes paradoxus. The sequence goes on along the minus strand of VZTO01017030.1, from coordinate 61,669 downwards.
TGTAAGAAACACACCAATATATAAATATATCGGAGAGTCAGATACTGTGAGTCATTTTCAGCAATTTTCAGGCAAGCTAATAATGACAGTTCTGCTGTACTCCTAGAGTAGTTTATTAAGAGAAGGGTAAGAAAAGGCAAAAAAAAATGTTTCTGTAAAACTTTATTAAAGTTATAAACGGCTCTACTGGTCTGTTTTCTGTAAACAAGTGGGTTATTAATAGACGTGATTTAAAATGCACAGACTGGCAAGTACAGTCTCACCCTTTTTGGGTGTCTGTGTACAATTTTACTCTTGTTCCCTACGACTTTAATTAACGAGTCTATGAGCTTAGACTGTTTGGTCTTTAAAGTCCATTAAAAGAAACGATTGTCTCTTACTAGCAACAATAAACTAGCAATCCTACAAAGACGACTTTTGAAAGGAAAGCTGGAAGAGATCAATGTAGGGTCAAGCCTTGGGTATTGACTGTAGGGCAGGACTGGGCAGGAGTCAGATCCCTTATCTGATGTGACTGAGAGCAAAATCAATATGTTGATTTACCAGATTGAGGATGTGGTTTTCCTCTCTTCCAGCTCTTCCTGTGCTCTGAAAGGATCAATACAGCACAGTGAAGCACCAAGTGGAGATACTGAAGTTAGAATTGAGAGCCTCAGACTTGGGTGGCAGCAGTGGTATGCTGAACTGGCTGAACACACTGCCCAGCCTGAGGAGCAGCAATAAGTTAGAGGGAGCTGGGTATTTCTGCGTGATGCTCTGTTGTGACGTACAGTTTTGCCTTACGTGAAAGGTAAATCTGTTCCTGTAGCTGTTCCTAACTTGGCTCGTCTGCACAACAGAGTGACAGCTTTTAATGCCATCTGGAATGAGGTTGGTGCCATCACAGCAAAATTTCTCTATTTATATTAACAGGATTAAGTAACTGATCCATGGAGACAGCTCACCCTCACTCAGAGCACAGAAACCCGCCTCCAGTGAAATACGTATCATTATATCACAGTCCAGAGCAGTCAGTTCTGTCAAGGCTTCACATTCCCTAGGGTGGGATCTGTCTTGTCTTGTCTTTAGCCATTTAAAAGGTGGGTGTTTGTCTTCAGTGGTAGTGGTGGCTTCTGCTATAACCTGTGGAAAGACACCAATATCTCCAGATAGCAAGACATCCCACCTGTCTTAGACACTTGCATCTGCAGTTTCCAAATTGTGCGGAGAGCACAGGATAACCTATACATTTGGACTGTTACTGGCACTGTTGCATGCCAAGTCAACTTGGGCCTTAGCTGACACTAGAAGAGTAAATAATACAAAAATCTGCATTGTGTTTAAATGGCTTCCACTTCTGCCTCACTTCACTGCAAGAAAAACCCTCTCCTGACTGTGTAAGTTCTATACTACTGGCACCACTTAAAGAAAAAGCTGTTTTGCATTAGAAACCTTGAGAGTCTTAGTAAGATGTTCTACTAAATGACATCGTCCTCTGAATATTTGCTGTCAAGTTTGGTGATTAGGAATGGGTATGGTTCAGGTGAATAAAGCTGGTTCTCTGGTCCAAACTTCCACATAATGTAAAATTAAGATAAAACTTTATTTAAAATGCAACAACAAAGATCTTCAAGGGCAAGATAGGTCTGTCTCTGCCTCTGTACCCTTGAGTACTAACCCACAAATCTCTACACTTCCACCCACCACAAAGAAAGGAACAAATGCTACCAAAAGACTGTATCTGTGAGATTTTAAGCTCAACAGAGAGTATGAAAATAAATCACAAGGAAATAAGCTGCAGAAATTTCTGACAACTCTCCACAAATCTACAAGAATTTTCTATACAGAATTTCTGTAGAGCCTGATTCACCGTTGTGGTTGCCTGCCCTGCAGCCTGCTGTCCCAAAACAGAAGTGGTCAGCCTCATCTGTGAACACCACCACCATCCCTCTGAAGCTGTGGCAGGGCCACCATCTCCTTAGCTCCAAATCAGCAAGAAAACTACCACCTGTCCCTTAGTTCAACAGTAGGAAAACACCACTCAAGAATGAGAACCTCTGCTCTACAGTAGATGTGTGGTGATTACAGATGGGGCCTTAATCACAAGCAGTAGAGATTTTATTTTAGAGCAGTGCAGATTTAGAGACTCACGCCTTATGGAGTCAAGAAGCTTGTGTGGGAGAGCTGTCAAAGAAACCAGCTACTGAGCCATCAGGCCATGGAGAGACAGTCATTCTGGCTCTAGATAGCCCACCCACACTATCCTGGAGCTTCAAAGAGTTGGGTAACAGCATTCAGGTTAAATAGTTTGCTTCCAAACTACTATGAACTGGAAGACCAAGTTAAATATCCCTTAGAGCTAAAATTACAAGGGCATGCACAAGGGGAATGCAAGAAGTTCCCACTTTGCCAGGTATTAGGTAATGAATTTTGCCCTCTCTGGAGGTGAAATGGGCTGAGCTGATCTATTAGATTAGTTCTGTCACCCAAAGGGTTGACCCTACTCTCTTCTCCTCCCACCCCATCACTCCCTCCATGGCTCATCTGACTGCTTGATGAGCCATTTCAGTCCTCAGACAATTAACCTGGGTGAGGGGAAAAGAGGGCAGAACACAGCTCCCTGTTAACAATTTGTATTTTTCATGGTTTTGATTCTTAATCTATTTATCTTTTTTGTTTCAGTGAGTTTTTTTCCTCTTTCAGGAATAATCTTCAGAAAGAAGAGAAGAAGGACTGAAAAGAAAACGCACCAGAATGAGTAACAGGTGAATACAGGCCTGGTTGGGGAGAGCCCCTTTCTCTACAAAAGCATATCAGCAATGAGCTCAGTAGGTAACTGAGCTTGTGGTTTCCAGTGCAAATCATCCTCCACAGGCAATCACTATAATCCTTCTGTGTTCATGGTGGTTGATGTCAGCAACCAGGGCAGACACACAGGGGACTCCCCAGCAGCCATGTACAAGAGCATCCAGATGCAGAGGCAGCATTACAACTCTCTTGGCTGAGACATCTTAGGCTGGATAATGACATTTTTGCATGCCAGAGCTGTTGATTCATCTCACAGTGCCACTGGAGGAGAACTGAATCCTCTTTAGTGACAGTACAAATGCACCTTACAATGTCTCTGCCATACCAGAATGAATCAAAATGGAAACAAACCACCTTGCGCACAAGCTACCAGGCTAACAGTAACTCTCGTAGGAAGCAAATCTTTTGTAAACTCAAACACTTCACTAAAAAATGCTTAATTTTATACTTAAAAAGAAAAATCCTTGTCCCCACTGCATGTTGCAGAGATTTAATGAAAGATGCCATTTAAATCAATTTAGTTCAACTATTAAAAAATCCTCAGAGGACAGTTAATTAAATTTCAATAGGATTTGCACAGGTTTAGTTTAAGTTCATCCCTTATTACTTTGGACTGCTTGTTGAGACCCTAAAAGACATGTTCTTGTCTTGGTTGATAGAGGTTGAAAGGTGGGCTCTCCCATGGCAATGCCCAAACTCAGGAAGTTCAACGCTGACCTTAGGAAGTGGCAAGTGAAGATACCGCCTGAGGGACAGAAAGGTCTGAGTGGACTTGAGGTGTCTCTGGGGAACAGGCCTGAGTAGAAACCTTTGTGGTTCAGCCATCACATCACCCTCCATCCAACTCACCCCCAGGCAGACAGCATGGCAGAACTCAGGAGTGGAAAGATTTGAGACACGAGAAGTTTGAGCCTCAGAAAAACCAAGGAATTATAAATCAATTTTTTAAGACTCCAAGGAGGAGAACCTATGCCATAGGTCCTTTTAATCTGATATCCTGTTTCCCAGGATAAGATGGTCAGTTAAAGGTTATATAAAAAGCCCACATTATACAGAGTGACGTTTCCTGTAGGTTCTCCTCCCACCCAAACTTCCAGCATTCAGTAGTTTAAGGGCATTTTGCATCATAAATTACAGCCAGATCATTTTACTAACCTCCCACCCTGCATGCATATGATTAATCTCTTTTTCAACACAGGTGTTATTTTTAGACTATAACATCCTATGGCAGTAACTTCCATTTAGGTATGCGTAATGCAGAAAAAAAACCCCAGTCTTCCTTGACTGCTCTTGTCGTAGCTCTCCTATTGTGAAAAATAGTAAATCAATGCTCCTTGTTAGCCTTTCCCACAATTTTTATGATTTTAGGACTGCTAAAAACACGTGCCAGGAGAACTCCCCAAGTGAAGTCTAAAACAGCAAAAACTTGATAAAGAAACAAAGAGAGAAGACAGAGAAGCAGACTAAAGCAAAAGTAAATATGTATCAACATAGAGTTTTAAAGCTCTACAAGATTTAAATATGAGCCAGTATCATTCTTCTTGTTCTAAGAAAATCAGCAGCATCTCACTTTTCTTGAGTGCATCTCTTTTTCTTCTGTCTAATTTGTAGGAGGCAGCATGTCTAAAACCGAGACACCACTTAAAGTGCTTTATGGAAACTTCCCCACCAGTTTTCTTTTCAGGTTGCTTTGATTTCCACCATGACTTTACCTTCAAAGCTACTTCAGAGCATATGCAGATGATGGTTCGTGTACACGTCCCCAGCCTAATCAAGAGTCTAGCTCTTGCTTTGACATGCATTTTTCATTTTTATCTTCCTAAATTGAAAGGTACGTATGCACACACCCCAGAATATTTCCCATCTCATGTCACAGCCTAACAACTGTGCTTTAATTGTCCCAAGGCATTAAACTGAACCCAATAGCTGTCTGAGCACAGAACTGCAGCTCACGTACATTTTCCATTGCTTTCTTTTAACATTGTACCTCGGATGGGGGGGAAATAAACATAAGTTGATATCCATCTGTCAGATTCATTAAAATAACACATTTAATGGGGTTAGCAGCATCTCTGCTTTGTTTCCTCCTCTGGCCCTGCATAAGAGCTGCTCAAAGTGGCCCCTAGGTGAGGTTATCTGCATAGATAGCCCCCAGAGGCTGCCTCTAGCCATGGCAGCCCTGGGACAGGTTCTGCTCACCAAACATCCTCCAGAAATAACCCACAAGTCTGGTGTTGAAGACCTCAGGGAGCACTGCTCATCTCAAACACAGACACCTTTTTACTCTTCCTGAGCTGACCCTGCTCCAAAATGTCCCTTCAAGGGGAGCTTCCCACCATGCACAGGAGACATGACACAGCCTGAGACCAGGGGATGGAGAGGTGGAGCCAAGAGAGACCAGTGCATCAGCCAAGGGCACCAAAGATCCCTCACTCAGCCTCCAGAAATGCTCTGCCATGTTGGGTCAAGCAGACAGCACATGGCACATACTTGGGACAGAACAACAATGGCTGTTACTCAGCCTGTCTAAATGAGAAGCTAATGACAAAGCGGGAGGAATGACAGTTCCATGGCAGGAGGGATTTAAAGTCTGTTGCTGTAAGGAAACTTTTTGGACCAAACGCCATATTTCCCTGCTCAGTTTGACACACGCTCAACACGGCCCCACTTGGGAGTGCGGGATCAAGGTGTAGAAATACGGACTTTCAGCTCATGTGATCAGCAAACATTTCTTGCCTCTTGCGAAGTATTGAGACCCCTGTGTTCCCTGGTAATCTTGGGTGGCTAGGCTGGGAGCAGATCGAGCCCCCAACAGGCAGGCGCTTGAGGCTGGGAGTGGATTGAGGGGCAGGCACCAGCCTGACTTCAGGGCATCCGGATCCATGACTCCTGCCAGAGCCATGGGAGACACACAACGCTTGTGATTCGTAGGCTGTAAAATCCAGCTCAGCAAAGTTGCGGTTCTTTTTAATTAGAGAAAACACTGCCCTAAGCAAAAGCAAACACTTGTGCAATCGGTATTACCCATCTGACTTCAGCTACTGAAAAAAAACTTCGAGGATTCTCGCTTAAGCTATAAATGTGCAGTGAGCAGCAGTTTCGGTGTGCGGTGTTGGAGTGACCAATGCAAATTTAACAGTTTAATGCAAACACAAGCCATTAATTTAAGGCAGTTATTTTTAGAAGCCTTAGAGCAGAAAGAGAAACGGTGCTGGAGAAGCCAAGAAAAACACAAACAAGGATGGTGTGAGTCTCTCTGCATCCCCCCTTGCCACTGCCACTGCAGAGCTGACCTGCCATGCCCTCTGCCGCACACAGCTTCATCATGGTCCCCCTGCACCCTGGGGGAAGTTACAAGTCATAAACTTTTATTTTCAGATATGCTGGTGGTGTTGGGATGACCAGGCTCCTCACAAGAGGTGGTTACACTACAGCACTAAACAGTGTTTGCTTATGTCATGCAGTTTCTCTCTCTGGGTTCTTCCTTCCTTCCATGATATATCAGCCCCAAAGAGTCACTGAAGGGAAAATTTGCCTGGAGACCTTGAGTTGACCCATCCCACAGTCCACATATATATATATATGTATACACATATACATGTATGTGTGTGTGTGTATATATATCTATATAAAATGGAACAGAAGCCCCAGAGTGGGAAGACAAACTCTGGGTCAAACCCACATGCAAGTCACTGCATTTGTTTGCTTCATGTTACACCACATGGCACACCTGCACTTCTCATTGCGGGTGGTATTGCCTGTCAGTTTACACTGATGTTAAAAGGGAAATCAGATCTTTAGGCTAAATGTGTTGCCACTTGTTTGTGAAAGCAAGCAACAGGCAGAGCTCAATTTACTCTGTGTCTAACCTAGAGTAAAACCTACTTTCAAGAAAAAAAGTGCTCATTGAGACAAGTATATACAGAAGAAAGAGGAAAACTGTGTTTTAGCAGCAGATTTGTCACTATGTGCCCAGCTCAGATCCCATTAAAGCCTAAAGATGGGGATGGACATTTTTCTGGGCCTGCGGTAGCTGGCTGAAGCAGTGGATGGGCTCAGCTGCAGAGGATGCTCCACAGAAGGGTGTGGCCACAGCACAGACTCCCTGGCAGAAAGCAATCGCTGGCAGGCATCTGACAGTCAGCCAACACGGTGGGGCAGGTCAGGAGTCACCAGTGGTCCTGAGCAAGGCCAGTCACACAGCTTTGCTAGGGGAAGGAAAGCCTTCCCTCTCAGTCCTGATACATATCTCCCTGCGTGTCAGCTTGGTTTGTAATTTTAAGATGTAAAAAGGCTGTGGGAGAGCTCCCTCAGAAAAGTCTGTAATTAGGATGATTTCACAGGAAAAGAGAGATAAAAAGGACAATTGAAAGTAAAAGAAATCATATGTGTGAAGTCAAATTCTGCCCAAAAGAACACGGGTCAGGAGCATTTGGCAAATCAAAAAAAACCACGGAATTTTTCCCCAACATAACAAGAAGAACCCTAGCAACCCAGCAGAGCTCTGGCTGGAGCACAGCAGCAGAGTGAGAGGGATGGAAACAGGGACCACGTGGGGGGGAGGGAGGCCCTGCAACCCAGAGACTTCCCAGGCCCCTGGGGTAGGGGAGGCAGCTGCTCCGCCACCGAGGTGCGACTCACCCGTTGGCAGCCTCCAGCATCCACCAGCACACAGTTTGTGCAGCAAGGAGACGCTTATAGGCAAGCTGGACCCTTGTGACATGGGGCTGAGCAAGGCTGGGGAGCTGATGGGCCACGCTGCTCACTGGGATGACATGGCAGATCAGCAGGTCACAGGCACCTCACCTCGATGGTTGTGGCCATTCCTCTGGGCACTGGCAGTAAGCCCCCAGGATCAGCCCTTTGCCTCCGATACACCTGTCCCCGAGGCCTTGCAGTCCCTCAGAATAAAGCCATTCCCTCACCCCCAAAAAGGCAGCTTTCACCCAGTGTGGAGAGGGAAAGGAGCATCTCAGGGAGCGTCCCCCTGCCCTTCAGCAACAAGGACTTTCTGGAGCCACCTTTGGGGTCTGTCACAATATCCCAGCCTTGCACAACGCATGGTTCAGATCCACAGGCTCCCACAAGCCCTGCAGGACAGGCCCAGCCGAAAGGCAGCCTGTCACTGCAGAGGCCCTCCTGCACTTCCCAAGCTCGGCCATCTCTGAGGAGGGCTCTCAGCTCCTTCCCCCCTCTCCAAGCCCTCTGTTGCTCCCCTCACGGACAGCATGGTGGCTGCTGTCTTACACTGTGCCTTCTTCTTTCCCCACCCACAACCCTTCCCACTTCATGTTGGGGCCCCACATGATGCCTTCCCACCCTCTCTGGTAAATGCCCACATCCCTGCTTCACTCCCACCTCTCCACCAGCCACCCCCAAACCAAAACAGAAATCTTTCAGGATGCTTTTGCTGTTTTGTGCATGCTTAAGGGGGCTAGTGGTGTGGCAGATCCCTTGGTGCCACGTTCTCTCCTTTTTATAGGTTGAATTTATCTTTGGAGGCCGAACAGGCCCTGGCAGTAAAGCAGTCTCACACCATCCCACGCAGAGGAGAACTGAGCAATCAGAAAAGCCAGTCTTCAAAGAGAAAGGGCTTCTGAAACTTCACTGTCGGCAGAGCTGCCATCTTACCACAAACATTTATGCCATGTTTTGACCTGGAAGGAGTCTATCAAGTTTTATGTAAAAGACTCAGCCATCTGGCCCCTTCCTCACACTCTTGAATTGGCACGGCGTGCACCAGCAGCATGCAGCTATGGCTTTGCTCCTACAGCCATCCACCAGCTGCCACGTGGCATCGCAGAGCAAGGGACGTGCTGCGGTGGCACAGCCAGACATGATCATTAACAGGCTTTGCAAGTGCAAGGCCTTCCCACAAGGTACAACAAGACACCTACCCCACTGTGAAACCTCCCATGCCCACAACATCTTCAGGACATGCACATTATCTGAAATTGGTCCTGCCACATTGTATGGTTCTACAACCAGAGAACCTCCTGTGATGGGGCTCTGGGCAGGCAGCAGGTCTTGAAGGAGGGAAGGCAGGAATACAAGGCTCACAGGGAAGTTAGGATTGCTCTAACAGCTCAGTGAAACACTACTAATTCCCTGACGAAGTTTGTGAAATTTCCTGTCTGCATTTTTAACTTTAATCTTATGACGATTCTTACACACACTCTCGTAAGAGTTCCCAAAAAATATTAATAACTAATGAATATGAGCTGAATATAAATACCATTTAACTTATTATATATTCTAGTATATACTTCCAAAGCATGCATTAACAAATGTATGTTTAATTTGATACAGACATTAAATACTTTGCTTTGGCATTCAGTACATCTTTATGTGATGCTATCATATATTATATATCTCTTTCATTATGCACAGATGACACAGAAATACACCCCAGAAAATTATTTTCTTCTGGAGAAATAAAAGAAAAAAACCCTACCAAAAAGAGCCTCCCAGTTTTTAAATTAAAAGTAAAAATAAAAGTAATTAAACCCAACAGCTACCAAATTGTAAGCCACTAGTGTAAAAACGCACATTATTAATGATGCCATGAGCCACAGGAACAGATACATGTAGGTCCATCTTGCAAAGCCAAGCCCACATATGTCTTTATTCCCTACACCCCAGAATCTGACTTCCTTACAGACTTCTTTGAAAATAATGCTGCTATCCGTGTGCTTAAACATGAACAGCCACACTGCGAAACAGTTAATCAACCTGTACTCCTGGGGTTTCAGAAGTTATACAGATGGCAGCTAGCACAAACAGTGAAAGGTTGGTTTCCTAATTCATTCATTATTGATAAGTATGTCCTTCTCATATGTTTAACATTAAAAAAAATACACATGAAATAGCCACAAATCCTGTTTCTCAGAGGAATATCTACCTTCAAAATTCCAAAGACTACAAGAAATCACAGCTAGGTTTATCAAGGTGCCCTCTTCTGGCCTTTTAAAAAAGTTGGCTTGCTGACACCTGGTTTCTTTGCTAGGAAGAGGCATCAAAATGAGCATCTGCTTGTGCAAATATTCAATTTATTTAATAAACTGTCCAGAAAAATACCACCACAAACCGTTCTTAATACCATACAAAATGTTTAAAAATCCTTCAGTTACGCGCGAGTTTATAAAAATAACTTACAACACCAGTCGAGGAATCTAAGTAGAAATACATGAATTTGTTAACGTGTAGAAATTTAGGCACACAGAATTCTGCCCAGAGGTCTGGAGAACTTACCCGCTATTCACACCCCACTACTAAATTCCTAAGAATCATTTAACAAAGTAACCTGAACCCTTCTGCTGAAACAGAGGGAAATGAAAAACCAGATCAAAAAGCACTTTGATTTCCATTACAAAGAGGCATTTTGACCATTTCTTGATAAATACATGTCAGTTTATCCAACACAGGAGGAATATTCAGGAATTACTTATTTTTCACAGAAAACTCTGTTTTTAAAGTATTGTTTTCTTAATTAAATATAAAACAAAGCACACATGGAACTAAACACACCTTTTAGGCCATATTTTCACTGTTGGTTTTTGGAGGTTACATGGAGGAGCAGCTTGTGTGTTTGTTTGGGGGGAGGGGTGTTTGGCTGGGTTTTTTTTTATTCTACAGGTCCACAAATCTGAAGGAAAATTACAATAATGCTGTGTTCAAAGTGGCCAATTTAGACCTGAAATGGTGCAGTGTATAATAGCTCACCTGGAAAGGAAGAATTTACTCAAATTGAATACAGTTACACACAGCTTTTGGAAGTATAATTCATTCCAAATTGGATTAATTATAATCACATAAGCTGCAAGATAAAACTAAGAAGATCACAGCTGTGTTATATGCATGGTTATTACTGTTCAGGAAAAAAACAACCAACCTTCTGTATAACATGGCCTTAATAAAAAGTATTTTTGTTTCTCACCAAGGAGAACATTTTCACAAATAACTATCTCTAAAATAAACAGTCACAATGGAGTCAGTTTGGAAGCCAAGAAATATGTTATTCTAGACGGTACTAAACTTTTTTCCAAGAATATCTTCTTCATCATGATGAAGCATGTAGATACAATTTTCTCTCCATAGGCATGTGAGCTGGTAAAATGCATGCTCATGAGAAGACTTTGCAATTGCTGTGTTATAACCTAGTACACACAGGTACTATACATTTATCTGCACTTCTGGTAATATTCTTCAGTTCAGAAGTCCTTTGTTCAGGTAAGAAACTAGAGAGGAATAAAACCAAACTAAAACACTATTTTTCCAGCTGTGTTAGCAGTTCTTCCATCACTGCCCACCAGACAATGCAGGCTTCAGGCTATGATTTCATGAAAGCATTCGTTAAATGCTCTGCTAAGCAACAGCTGGATAGTCGCTATTCCCATTGCATTGCTAATTGCCAGCCAATCACCGCAAGTGACCAACTCCTGCAGTGCTCTTCTCTGGATGATGGCACACTCTGGTTAAGAGCTACACATTTCTGCAGGCCTCTGAGGATGACTTCTCCCCAAACCTTTCTTCTGAATTGTGCAAGTCAGCCATTGTGATGAAAGTCAGTCTCTGGCAATAACAAGAATGGGGATCTTTAACCTCAGCATCCAGACTGAAGGATACTTTCACCAGAACGCTTTGTCACAGACAGGGTGGTGAATATCTTAAGAGAAAGAAAAAAAGACAACTTTTAGTATGGTTAGAATGAATTTTCTAGAAGATCAGCTTGAGCATAATGCTCAAAACTGCAGCCATTTCTTAAAGTAATAAAATAATAATGAAAACCATAAGTTTAAATCCTTGCCACTAAACAGCACATACAAATACCTTTTGTTCTCTTCAATTATCTTATGGTCTTCCTTTTACAGTGGAAAAGAAAGAATTAAGGAAGTCATATGGCTTTTTACCACCCTTCGCCTTAATGCTCCTAAGTTTTTACAGTGGAAATGAGCTCAGCAGTAATAAACTCATCTGTACACCTAATAAATAAGTGTCTTTATGTCTCAAAGATAACTTATTTGTTGGGAAAGTGAAGTTAACCCAAGGCTATGGCATTTGGAGAGAACATAAATTTTGCCTCTGTACCTTTCTAGATATTATAGAAATGTGTAACTGATTGCTGATGTAGGTATTATGTCTGGGATTTGTATCCTCTGGACAATAGCTAAGAAACAGTTAGTAAATCCAGTTTGAAAAAGTCCAACCTTTACTGCTTTCAAGTCACATTAGAGAACAGAAAATGTTCAAGAATAATTATTGTAAAATTAAAAGGTATCAAAATTCAAGAAGAAAAATTCTACAAAACCTGGTTTAATATTAGAACTACACTATGCAAATAATTGTATCGCTTTGCATAGATTTAATAAGGAAAGGAAAAAAGAAATTAAACCCACTTCTATCTAAGTGGTTCAAAGTTGTAATAATTAGCTATCATTAAAGCCATCTCTCAGGAAGAACAAACTTAGCAGAGACCAAAGCATATACACATTTCAGTTATGCAAATAACACAAAAGTATCTAAAGGTAATGGGGATCTGAAAGCCCTACAGTTCTCTAAGTAGAAGCGTTGCTGCATTAAGGCTGCTAGCTCAGAGAACAACATCAATACATGACATACCTCTTCCACTTTCTATAAGCATGTAAAGCCTTAAGCACAAATCAGGAAGGCAAATGCATGTCTAATACATATGGCAGAAGAGCAGCAATATATCTAAACTATAACGCATGGCTTGAGACAGGGTTTCTAACTCTTCAGTTCTGATCCACAGACTGACAACATATGGGAATCTTCATTAATTGTTATTTCACTTTGAAAGGCAAAGACTAAAAAGCGCAAAATTTATCTGCTTTCTTCTCAGACCGACTGCAAGCTCTGGGTGTGCTAGCCAGTTCCAACAGCTGCGGGGACCACACAGCTCCCCCAATTCCAGCAAGCCAGCTGGGAGTCATTTGATAATTATTGGAAACATGGGCTTTTTGACGGAATTTGTTAGTTACTCGAGTAAGGACAAAAACTTAGATCCAATGACGGGAAAGCCATCATTAGCTGACGTGAAGAGTCATTCCAGCTTTCTAAGACATTTTCTCTTCATCAGAGATGCTCTATTACACACGCCTGTATACCAAGAAGTGCAGTACGGTCTAGGCTGAGAGGTAATTCTCTGTAAGGCTGAGGTCCCACCAGTCTGTGCTCGCACTTATTAGTACTTTGCCTTGCAAGAAATTCCATTCAGAGTTCAGGCTTTCTGTAGAATAAAATACAGCTCAAATACGAGAAGTGAAACTTGACTCTAATTTGTAAGCAAAGAGAAATGGGACCCTCAGTCTTACAGTCTTCTTCAAGCCGAGTATACCGTGTTTCACAGGAGACTCTTTGAGCAATAAATTAGCACTAATGCCAGTGAAGACGTCAGCGTTTGACCCTGCAACACTGTCCCTTTCCTGCTCAGATCAGACTTCATTTTCTTTAGTTTTTACATGGATGTAAGATAAAAATAATGCAAATACTGTCCATCAGTTTGTTCATCCAGATATGCACAGTCCTCACAAATTCCAAACAATTTTTAGGCATTTTTTTAACCAAAGCGTAGCACTTTGCACTTTGATTTTTGTTTATTGGTGAAGAGATTAAATTAAGTAACAGGCATTAAAAAACCTCCTGAAGACTGGCACTAAAAATGATTGCTGTTCCCTGGAGCTTTTAAATAGTGTATTTCTCCTGAGACAGTTTCTTCCTCCCCCACTCAAACAAGCATGATTATCTGAAATTAACTCCCTAAATTATGTCTAATTATAATTCTATTCAGTTTCAACTTTAGCAGCTCAGATGTCCAGAATAAATTATTACTATCATCGCCTCTTCACACTGCATATGCTAATATCCCACTTGAGTTCACCCGTTTGAATGTCTCACTCAGAGGTCCCCCTCCACAGGACCCCTGGTCAGATAAGGACCTGCTACCCCTGGGCAAGGACTTCCACAAACAATATTAGATGATACTACAGAAGAAAAAACAGGATCTGTATTGTGGATGCTTTGAAGATGATTCAGGTTGCTAGCAGTCCATTCAATTAATGGCGTTCATATTATACTGCTGATACTGTATCACTTTGGAAACACGGAACAAGATAAGCAGACTTAGCTTCTGCAGACCACCATCCTGGTTCTCTCTATTAAACTCAGTAGCTAACACAGGTAGGTAAAAACACAGATTCTGTACAAATACCTGCAAAAGTGAAATACAGTTTTTGCAGGGATCCTCTGTTCATATAACTGGTCCTTATACTACTAAAATCAGCGAAGCATCTCTGATTTCTACCTGGGACAAGCTGTCCCCCACCCACTAGAGAAAATTAAGCTCTTGATTAAAGAGGAACAGCAAGACAAACACAAGGAAAAAAATGGTCGTGTGGCCTTGTGTACTTCACTTCAAAAGTGAAGTCTAGAGAGTGAAGGAGAGATCGTCAAAAGGGTAGAGTTGAATAGAAATAATTTTGATGTAGCTGGTCCCCTTCCACAGCACCAGTTTATAAGCCTATTTTGAGTACACATATCTGAAAAAAAATTATCTTTGACAACCACTTCATCAGAAATAGTATTGGAAGCCTTCATAAATGGATTTTTGAATGGGAGGAAAATTCGATACTTCCCAGTAGAGGGAGCAGTGGATTAGGGAAGACCATAAACATTTCACAAATTAACACACCAAAAAAAAAATCCCAGATTAAACCTAAATGTTAGATTTCTAAATATAAAAAAAAACAGACAATTTCCTGTCCTCCTACATTCCCTCAAATTCCCTCCCTCCTACATTCCCCCAAATTCTGACTTCTTTAGTAGACCTCTGCTATTCAGATTTCCACCACCTTAGACCAGAATGCTACAAAAGCTGAGATATGAGGTGACTTCATATACAAACCTCTGCACAGACGGGATGAATTCCTATGGTGCTGCTCAGCTGTTCTTTTGTCATCCCACATTTAATAGCAGCTGCAAACCCTTGGGTGACTTCTCCAGCATTTGGACCAAGGACATGGAAACCAATGACTCTCTCCTAAACACCAAAGGTAATCAAACACAGGGACAGTCATGCACTCACGTCTCTTCAGGTAACATGTAATATTTTCTTACTCAGAGTATGTGATTTCACTAGTTCACAAAACATACCACAAATTAATGTAACCACAGAAACGTGACCTATCATTAGCACCAGCAGATGGGAGGCAGTACGTATAATACTATTCTCTCTCTGAAATGGAAAAGATTCAATTAGGAACTCAAGAATCAGCTTTCTTAGAAAGTTCTGTGCAGGAGTCCTCTGCCTACATCAACAGCATACAAACTTAACGCACATCATGGTCTATGTTCTATTATAGTCTATGTTCAAATTACAAATATGCATTTAAATTTTATTTCATAGAATCATAGAATAGCCTGGGTTGAAAAGGACCTTAAAGATCATCTAGTTTCAACCCCCCTACTGTGGGCAGGATTGCCAACCACTAGAGCAGGCTGCCCTGGGTCCATCCAGCCTGGCCTTGAATGCCTCCAGGAATGGGGCATCCACAACTATTGGAAGATATTCCACTCATTCCAACAGACTGCTTGCCCAAGTGAAGATGAGCACCTTGCACTAAGGCTTGCAATGAGGGCCAATGCTGTGTGGGTACATGGTGCATATCTATTGAAGGAATTTCACTTTGATAGATCCTTATAGGAAAGAGCCACAAGCTAAAGTTCTGGCTAACCAGATGTGGAAAGAAGCATATTGCAACTAATCTGATGACTACTCTTGTTGCAGTGCTCACTGTCATTGGGAGAGCACATACCTAGAGACTGGCAAAAGAAACTGAAAGACATCCACTTACAAGGATGATGCTATACTTCACACTTCTCACATCTATATTACTGTTCAATTGCAAAATATGTCAAACTGCACACATATCCTCAGCAAACACCCAACAGAACAAGCCATACTTGCTTTTCTTAAAGCTTTCTTCTCTGAGAAAAGCAAGTCTCCTTTAGCAAATGCCAACTGCTGTGGGCTTCAGTGGCTTTCAGGGCATTAACCAGATTTTGCTGAGCATAGACATAGCCCAGTTGGGTTTCAAAAGTTATCTGCTCCTCCCACTTAATATCACATATAAGGGAGTGTGGATACTCAGTACACTGAAAGGTTATTTTTCTTTCAGCAAGTCTGAGGACTGAGATTTATCACACGGTTTATTTAAATAGGAAAAGCTATAATTGGATAAGAACTAAAATGGAATTACTCTTATTCTCCTTATGGACATATGTAAAAATAAGACCATAGTAATGAAATTGAGGCAACTACAGTTTTAAATAGTTACTGAACTATTTTTCATCCAGGGAAACTTCCAACTCTACCACTAGATGTTTAAACACGTTCAAAATTTTTAGGACAAGAAATGGAAAAAATTAACTGAAGACTTTAAAACACCATTAAGCTTTTCATTTTCTTAAGTAACTTTGGATTAGGAACATAACTGTGGGTTCTAAAATAGCTTCCACACAAGTGCAAACTCCACCAGAAAGAGGAGATGGGCAAAATCAGACAGTTTTGCAAATTTTACAAAGTAGTGACATGATGCTTAGAAAGACCATGGGAAGATAGATCTGTTGCTGCTGATGAAAGAAAATAGGTAAAATAGATTTAAAACTTCCCTAGGACTGATAACTCTATGCCACTATCTTAAGAAGAATACATTTTAATAGCATATTATTCTTTATAATAATTCATATTATTAAAATTAACTAATTTTTATTAATCAGATTATGATAATTCAGAGAGGGGCATACCAATTATTTTAACCAGTTAGTAATTTTGCTTGTGATTCAGCAGGTACTGTTCATTTCCATTGCCAAGAAATTTTATCCTACTCCAAGGATAATCCTGGCATTATGACCCTAAATGAGATTTGTGCAGGCAAGATACATTAATCCTGTTAGAATGAGCTCAAGAGTTTTATAGACACATGTGGATTTCCAGAAGTTACAAGCTGTGATGGTTTCTGAGTGACCTCAATTTCAGAGAGAAGAATCTCCCAGAAAAGCACGTCCGAGTTTGAGGAGGGGAAGAATAAGATAAACCAGTAAAACTTCTCACCATTTTTACATGCATTGATCTGCTCATTTCTGAAAGTTAATGAATAGTTTTAGAGATCTTGACTTCTTTTTTTAAATACATAGAAGTACCATATACCAATAGCAACAGCTATTTTTGTATAAACAAAAGTATTGTATCACCATAAAGAATTATTATATTTCAAAAGGTAGAAAAAATTAAATTAATTTTAATTTGTTAAAAATAATTTATTTATAGCTGTGGTATCAACAGTCCTATGATGAATGTATAGCTGCCGTTTTCCCTGGAAGGAAAGATGCACTTACATTATCTTGAATATTGCAAATTATCTTCGCATAGCATTTGTTGTTGTCTCTGGATGGCACAGTCCATTCCAAGGGCCAGAAATAACTATGGTACACCTAGAAATACAACACGGGTTTAAAAAAAGGAAAGTTGTGTAATTTCACAGCAGAGAGCATGATCTTCCAAAAACTACCAGATTATCTTAAATTTGCCATGTCTGTCTCCAAGGGCAGAGCTTTACTACTGACTGCAATTGCTCTTGGAAATCACACATGTGAAAACTTCCAACAACTGTGATACAGCACAAGGATGAACCATTAACTAATAACTCTTCACTAACAATCGTCCATGCACGTAGAATTTGGAATACTTGATATCAGGGTGAGACTCCTTCCGCTTGATGAACTCCAAAGAAGGAAACCTCTAGAAAACACGCACTAGTGTCATCCAATAACTAAAAAAAAAAAAAAAAGAGCTACAAGTGTATTACACTTCCCAGATGCATTTCACTGTGCTCTCATTAAACTAGAGAAATACAAGCTTCCCTCATGGCTGACTGTATCGTCTTTGGGTCTACCCAGGATGAAGGCAAATACATTTATCACAGCAGAAAAAGGGAAGAAATAACCTCAGAGCCTGGGTTTAGGAGAGATGAGGGCATGCTTTTTTGCATGCTCTCTTAGATTATGTATCACTGCAAAATGGAAAGTAATTAAAAAAAAAAACCAAAACCAAAACCAAACCACATTCTTTTGTCTGCCCCAGCCAACATCACCAGACAGATTCCTAACTGCAGACAAGGTTGCTCACCCACATGTATAGCACGTATCTCAGAAAACGACTGGGTGTTTCAGGTACAGTTCTATCCAGAACTCTCAACAGCTCCTATTACAAGCTAACTTCAGATTAATTGCTGTTTGAAATAAGTTTTTAATTGATCACAACTCCAGTAAAAATATGTCACTTCACAAACTAGGAGAGACAGCTCAATGTTTTTCCATATTAATGGGGTTACAAAGCATTTATAAGCATCATTATCTAAAACTGAAATTTAACAGGTCTGAATGACAAATGCAACTCAATCCTAATGAAGCTTGCAAAAGCCAATATGGTGGCATAATAGAGAGGTCAGAATAAACTAAATCAGGACTTAGCCACAATACAAATGCTTTTGGATGCATATTTTCAAAAATGGAAAACTGCTTTGAAAATGGAAAGTGCGTTTTCCAGAAAGAAGGGTCCAGTAATACACATGTAATTGCAGGAATTTGACTCAGTAACAAAAATTTGACTCTGTATATACAAACTTTGTGGGAAGAACAGAATTTAAACCCCTGCGCTATGGTCAGGTTAACAGTACTTGACACACTGTCATTTTAAGTCATATTTAATTATTTTCTCCACAGTCCAACTCAAAAATGTAATTGACAAAGCTAAGAGGAAGACAAGTTCTCAACTTCATGAGCCACCACTTATCTGCTTATTTCTCCAAATAATGCTCCTCAGGTGATCTTCATGGGATATAAAAGTTCAGTTTATTGCCAGACCCCCTCCCCTCATGCTTTCTGTAATGTGGTCTGTACAGTATTTTGTAAGAACAGCCCTAAGCACTAAGGGCTTACATATGTCTAATTTCACTCTTGACCAGCAATCCCAGTGAATGAAAAGGGATCACTCACATGAGTAAAATTAAGAACATACCTCCTTGCATAGTCAAAATAAACAGGAAAAATGAGCGTAACAACATTGGCTTTATAAAGTAAAAATCACCACGGCAAGGAATTTGCCACACTGTAGCTACAAAAAGCTCCACTTTGACATTAAAACCAACGTATTGCTTCCAGCGCATAACCAGCTTTAATTTATCCTGAAGTATTTGCAGACACAAAGAAACCTTTTTTTTAAAAAAAAACCCAAAACCCAAATATTCCACCTTCAAGCCCTGTTCACCAAAAATAGAACACATTTGCAACTAGACCTATCGGAATTGGGGACTATTTTTATAACATGTCTAGGGACTGCCAAGGAAGACAAAAATGTAACTAGTCACCTCCTGCCCTCACATCAGAACACAGAATGCTGTTTTGACTGACTCTTAGCAATATTTTAAATTACAAATTGGGAACTTAAAATCCAGATTAAACTAAAGTGTTTACCTCAATGTTTTCCTCCCCAAACTTCTCCACCGCGGCCTCTTCAGAATACCCACAGGCTCCATACTCCAAAGGAGTGAATACAGTGGTTGGAACATTCACATAGTCACACTGTGCGACATTCAAAACAAATAACAAAACCACACAACATCAGTAATAAAATCAGCACAATGGGTAAAAATTTAGCAGCCTGAAATTCAGACAGGAAGAAAGTTCGATCATGCAGAATTCTGAAAGCTTCTTTTTAAAAAATAAAACTATTTTGTTTTAAATTAAACTACAGTTTTGGTGTTGTCCCTCTCAAAGGCATTAACTAGAGCAAGAATAGAAAGACAATTTAAAGCCACACTGACATTAACATACATAGATTAAAAGGAAGAGGAAATTCAGTGCTCTGTTTTAAAAAATGTACCAGATCGTAAGTCTGGTACATTTTTAAAACAGATAAAAAGTAGACTGTTCAACTCTCTCTAGAAAGCATGCTATTTTTAGCTGGGAATGCTGCAAAGACAACACCACCATCAAAGCCCATCTTTTTTTTTTTTTTACCAGCTGTGGCCTAGGCAATGTCAAAGAACCAAAGACATGAACTACAGCCATTTAGCGGGACAGCTAGAAGTAGAGCTGACACTGTGTGCAAAATCACGTACCATGAGAGGCAAGCACTGACCCCTGGCTTCACTGCGGTTTTACAGCATTCTAGAGGTTCCCTCTCTGGGCAACCTCTGGGCCTGACCGCCCTCATGGTAAAGAAGTTTTTTTCTTATGCTTAAATGGAATTTTCCTGTGTTTCATTTTGACTCCATTGCCTCTTGTTCTTGCACTTTATGCCACTGAAAAGAGTCTGGCTCCATCTTCTTTACAGTCTACCATCAGGTACAAATACACATTGATATAAGAGCCCCCCAAGCCATTGCTGCTGCAGGGTATAAAAATTCCCAGCTGTCTCAGCCTGTCCTCATGTGCCAGATGCTCCGTCCCTTAATCATAGTCATGGCCCTTTGCTGGACTTGCTCTGACCTTCTTGCACTGAGGAGCCCAAAACTGGACACAAAATCCAAACCTGTCTCACCAGAGTCAAGGGAGGGAAAAAGGAAAGGTCCCTTCCCTCCACCTGCTGGCAATGCTCTGCCAGATGCATCTGCAGGATCTAGCCCAGGATGTCATTGGCCTTCTTTGTCATGAGGGTACATTGCTGGCTCATGGTTCAGTTGTCCCCAGACCCCCCAAAGGCTTTCTCTGCACAGCTGCTTTCCAGCCGGTGGGTCCCCAGCCTGGGCTGATGCCTGGGGTTACGCCTCAACAAGCACAGGCCTTTGCACTTCTTTTTGCTGAACTCCATGAGGTTCCTGTCATCTCGTTTCTCCTGCCTGACGAGGTCCCTCTGAGTGACAGCATAAACATTGGGTGTATCTGCCACTTCTCCACAGTTTTATATCATCTGCAAACTTGCTGAGGGAGCACTCTGTCTCATCATCCAGATCACTAATGAAGACGTTAAACAGTACGGGACTGAGCATCCAACCCTGTGGCACACCACTAGTGACGGGCCTTCAAGTGGTCTTTGTAATGCTGGTCACAGCACTTTAAGCCTGGCAGTTCAGACCGTTT
Organism: Syrrhaptes paradoxus; assembly: GCA_013400615.1. NCBI lineage: Eukaryota > Metazoa > Chordata > Aves > Pterocliformes > Pteroclidae > Syrrhaptes > Syrrhaptes paradoxus. The sequence continues at coordinate 40,726 of VZTO01017030.1, read as the reverse complement.
TCAGTACACCCGGCTGTCCACTTATCTAGCCTGTACTTCATCGGTTTGTCTGTGAGAATGCTGTGGGACACAGTGTCAAAAGCCTCAACATCCACTGCTCTCCCCATATCCACCAAATTAGTCATTGTGCCATAGCACACTAGCAGGCTGGTAAGCCCTATTTAATTTCTAGTAATTTCTGTTTCTATGGATTTCAACTCTAATTAACTTCCTTTGTGAAATGGGGATCAACCAAGTTGCTGCTTACTATTCTTTCCCCACCTATCTGTAACACTTCACTATGCTTCAATCAGCCTTTCCAGAATGGTTACAATGGCAATGTAAGCCAGGATCCCATCTAAGTAGTTACTCATTTCTTGCATTCACTGAAAGAGATGATGCTTTCTTTGGCAGCATAAGGATTTTCATACCTTGAGAGACAGTTATCTGGCATAAAATGTAAATTAAGACAGATCCATACTATCGCAACAAGAAAAAAGTCCTGGCTCCAGCTATGGCCTTCTTAAACTTTGCCTGGCTGACGTAATGACATTAAGCACACTGATTCAGGATTGTGTTACCACAATACCTGGCAGCCTAAAATAAACAACTCAATCAAGCTCTAAATCTGTCTGACAGTTGAACTTCATATGAATACAACAGACTCTAAAGAGAAAAACCTTTATACTCATGCCCTATGGTTATACAGGTGAGACAAGACCCACATCAATGGTGCTTGGATAACAGTTCTTTACAGGCACTCTCCTTTCCTCCTGGGTTAAAGTGTGAGTATCCATGTAACTACTATTCAGACTAGCATAACTTGACTGAAACGTACAATTGCACTAGTATGAAATGTAAACACTGAATTGACAAATTCAACTTCCTGAGTGTAAGTACATGCTGACTTATTGGTACATTTGATCTTCCTTTGTGTCCATATTCAATTATAATCAGAAATATGTATTGCATTGAAAACATATAGGCGAGCAGTGAAAAAAATAGTGGAAATAACATTGAAAATTAAGATCATCACAAACCCCTAATACACTCTATTTAGGGACGGTAGGTAGGTTTAGTAAGCTGCTTATGAATTAGAGTTAAAGCATTTAATGGGACGGGAATGACTCCTGACTTTCAGGGAAGGCGGTAGAGTTAAAAACAAGTTAAATTATCTCAGTTAATTTTATTATAATTATACTCAGAAAACAACAAAACCTCTTAATAGGAAAAAAGGGACTACTTCCTAATCCATAAGGCATTAATTTCATCCTATACAATTAGCAGAACATATCTGCAGTAATATCTTTCCAAGGGGAAAATTAAAGTGCTCATCAAAGCTAATCCTTAGAAGCCTACTGAGTTTTCCATAAACAAGCAGACTTGCACTCTGCGCTTAGAAGTAAAGCAATGACAGTGTTTTGTGGCAACTGGTTCCTTACCTTACTGGTTGCATCACCATAAAGCCTTCGAACTAACAATCTTCCTGCCTGGATTGCCACTGGTGTGAGTTCCAGCTTGTCCTGCAGTATATCTCCGACAGCATAGATATACGGCACGTTTGTTTGCTCCTCATCGTTGACAGGAATTTTTCCTGTTCTGCAATCAGAATTAACAGAAAAGAAGAAGAAGAAAAGAAAAAAAGATCTAAGTGTTCTGCTGAGAAGACTGGAGGTGTAAATAGCCTTGCAGGAGTCAGGCACTTTAGCTTTAAGAGAAAGGCACATATTTGAATACAAGGTGAAAAAGTAATATTCACAATCATAGAATCTTGGGCAAGAATGTGAAATAGTGCAAATTTGACCAAAACCACAGGAATTTACACACTGGATAAGGAGGTAACTCATGAAGTTGTGATTTAACTCCTCAATCAATTCTTTGGTGAGGCATAAATCCTCTCCTCAAATATCCTCTGCTGCTAGCTGAGCTGTGTGCTGGCAACCTTGAGGAATGACAGGAACAGACATTCTCCAACTAAAGCTGTAGGACAAAAGAATTTCTCCACTACTAAAAGTCCAGTCCAATGGCTGAAGCAGTTGCTATAAACTTACCCTTCAGGATTCTACACAGAGACAGGTCAAACTGTTAGACACCCTACTTAAAGGACAGCCAGCAAGCTTTTTACCTATAAGTGCACCGAGCTAATGGAAGTTTTTAATTATTAATGTTTCCTACTTCATTAATAAATTAGATAGTGCAGTAATCACTGCAGGAAACACATGTAACAGGGAAACCTAATCAGACAGGGACAGAAAGAGTCACACAGTTACTTGAGGGACCAGCTGTGATTCCCATATTAAAATACAACTTCCTCAATTTTGCTCTCATTAACAAATATAATGCTTATGCTAATAATTTTATAGTTAATTCTATTAAGCTAGTAATAGGTGTCCTGATGTCAGAAAGATGTGTATTATTCTACAAGATAACATGGGTCTGCATGGACCAAAATTTCCACTTACTTAGAACATCACAACAGTTCTCTTCAGCAATAACAGTCACTGTGTTCATATGTTAGCTGCCCTCTGCACTGTTTTTCCACAGACTACCAAGTCAAGTTCAGGTCCTGTGTCTTTTCCTCAAAGAGAAGATTGTCTAGGTCCCACATGCCTAGAGGATGTTTTAGTTACCAGTATTGAAAATCTTACCAACAGCTCCACTCCCTGGTACAATGATGAAATGCTCCTCTATAGAACACAGATTACTCCCAAGGATTGTTCTAAGGCAAGAAGTAAACTCCTCCAAAACCTGACACATCACCAGCTCTAACTGTGAATTTAAGGAATGCTACTTTGACCTTGTATTTCAAAATAAACATATAATAGCCTTTACATTAAAATGTAAACAAAACCCACCACAGTAAAAGAACAACTAGATCTTTGCCCCAAGAGGTAGTAGAGATAAAAACAAGGAGATGGGAATAAGAGAGTACAAGGAACAACTGACAGATCCTAGAAAGTCCAGTCACTGGAAGCTGAGGCTGACCTGTGAACCTAGACAGAATGGAACAGACACTTTTGACTCCCAGCATTTAGGAATTGACATTTCAGCATCAAAAGGGCAAACGTGGCAGTACTATGGAAGAAACTCCAGATATCTGCTACATAGTCTCCTATTCATATGCAAACAGGAAACAAATTTTTCCTCAAAGCATCTGAATGTCTATGCACTGCCACCACTGCAACAGTAAATGACACAAGCTCAGCAGTCAGTGGTATATAGACGTCTGTCCTTACTTTTCATTGATCATCACTCCAACTTTGTCCAAACCAATGTTTCTTGTGCATGCATCTCTTCCGATTGCTAGCAACACCTGCAAAAGAGCAATGCACATTACTGATTTTTTAAAACCTCAGAAGGGCATTTGCGTGTGGCTACCTATTACTTTCATTATATACTAAGGATTAGTATCTAAGGCTTGGTCACATTGAGATGAATACCGTGGCTTAACAATATCAGGTTTTCATGATAAGGTTAAAGATAGCCAAATAGCTTTCCCCAGAAAAATATCCCAAGAATATTCTAAACAAATAGGTTAGGGTTAGATTCTTAGATTTCCTCACACTTTTATACCAAAGTGTTATACCATATCCCTACCAGAGAGCAGGTGACACCAAAATGCTCCATAATGAAAGGGCTCTTTGGGAAGGAAACTCAAATGCTTAGGCAAACAAAAAGACCTTAAAATAATCTTTGTTTAAATCAGAAAATATAATTTACTTATATAGGCTCTCAGACAAGTCGCTGCCAAAGATTATTATTTGTTTGAACATTCGTTCAGATTGATGGACAGACTAGGCCAAATTCTTACTCATTGTATCAATTTGGCTACCTTAACAAGCAAAGGCTATAATATGACAAGGAAAAGTGCTATGTGCTTTGCAGTCTTGGATAACTGCCCAGGTAACTACACAATGCTTCTCATGTGACAACTAAGAACTGTGCTGAAGGAATCCGAGATCTGCTTCAAGTCTTTTAGATGACCAAGCATGCTAGATCTTCAGAGCTGAAGGTCTTAAAATGCACCACAGAGAGCTCACAGCTTCTGTGAATGAGGAGTGACAGCATTTCAGTGAAAGATGAAGTAGCAATAAGAAATCAGTAGCTTCCTTAATGAAAAGATCACACTGATTTGCTAGCTAAAAAGCTTTCACTACTATAGATCAGGAAAAAGAGTATTACAACACTGTTCAACATCACTGCTGTTATTGTTAAACTTTCTCATATTAGTGCTTGGATGCACTGAGGCATGTCCTTGTTATGGGATGACTGATGCACTATACAGGTAAATGAGGTCATTGGCACATAGTATTTGCAGTCTAAAATCCCAGGCTGGTAAATGATTGTCTTTATGCACTCTGTGTAGTTCCGAATACTTCATTTACAACTATTTTTTTTTTTCCTTTCAGCATCAAGGCCTAAGAAAATGAATGGGGGGAGGGGGTGATGGAAACAGTCAATCAAACACATAATAGCACACCTGCACACTGCAATTTCACCATTTTAAGTGTGTAATGAAGTTCACTGACCGACATGCCACAGGGCATTAGTTGCTTTTGTGAAGATGCGATGTCAACAGTTCTTGAGAAGACATGACACCTGTTTATTTATTCTTGCACAGACCATTGTTTTGTGCTGACTCCAGAAGAGCATACATTAGTTACTATGAAACTTATTCTAAATCATTACTTATAGTTTATGACGAATATCCCACTGTGGAAAAATCCTGCAACTGATTCCAAATAACCAAGTTCATCTACTTCCCTAAGCTAAAAAACAGGTTTCAAAAGTACTTAAGTGATCTGGTAAGGCACATGGATTCATGCCCATGGATTCTGGGACTTCTGTCACATTAATTATATGTTGACTGTGTGCAATTAGCATATTGTAATGATTAAAAGTAATTTCAGAAAATCTAAACTATGGATAAAAGCACCCCACAAAATCTTAACATTAAATGGAAGGCTATTTCACATTCTTTATGTATATAAACAGGACTCACAGTATTGTATTCTCCTTCAATTATTTGGTTCCCCTTTGTGGACTTGGCTGTAACTTTCAGTCTTCCAGGAGTTCCTTCCTCAATCTGTTCAACCTACATCATTAGGGGGAAAAAAAAAAAAAAGGTTTAGTTTAAAATAAAAACGTGCAAATGTATCTTTGTCCCACCACATACCTTATCACTGAAAATGAGTGTTTAACCATTACCTGAAATTCAAGCATTCACTCTAAAGATATTTTCAGCTTTCTTTAGATTTGTGATTACTGCTTCCATGTTTAAACATTTTACCTCCATGCATTTATTCTTATGGTCAACACAATGAGACCTTGTTTCTGTTTATAAAAGTTGATTGATAGCTAAGTTCTTGTCCAAGCCCACCACATGCGTCACTAGTATCAACTGGGGACAGAGGAGGCAAGGAGGAAGGGGACTCCTGCAAAACCTGGAAACAGCATCACACATTTTCTACAACCACACCTTAAGGACCATCTTGCCTTCCACCCTCAGGAAGCCACAGTCACAGCCCAGCTCTTAGCAGTACAGGCCTTTGCCCTGTTTGAATTACATTAGTCCAACCTGTAAAGCTGCCACGACCTTGCAGGCGACGGCAGCAGCTGGCTCTAAATGGCTGAAAAACATCAGCAGTTTAAGAGAAAAACCTCTTCATTGTTCCCCAGAGTCAGCCGAAATAAATATTCCTGATTTTAGCTATAGATCCAGCTGCACACTCTCTCTCAAGTAATGCGGAAAGTTATTGTCTATTCCAGCAAAGAAAAAAACAAAAAAAGCAAAGGTGAATATTTTTTGCAACTGTGCTCCCCCTTCTGCACCCCATCCCTCCATATACCAGAAAACAAAAAGCAGAAAGAGCAATACCACTGACTTCTTTTTCCAAACACTCCTTCTCCCTCTGACAAATAAATTAACTAAACAAGTGAACAGACTTTGAGGCTACACAGGTGGCTTCTTGTTTGTCCTCATGACTATTCACCAGACTGCAAGGAAAGGACTGGATCCTCAGGTACAGTCCTTTACTCTCCCAGGAACAGCAAGGTGCCCAGCTGCTTCCCATGGCTGGCTGTACATACAAGAGACATGTACGTGCACAACCCTTAATTCCAGGAAATTTTTAGTATTCATTCTACAGATGAAAAAGTACTTTTCAACAGCTGCTCCAGTTCCTACTTCATATTCAGTATTTGAAGACAAAAAAAGCATGATGAAGTTCTTTTCTCCTTTTTTAATTTTTAAAAGTCCAGACCTGTGCCCCCCTACCAAGTTTAAAGGATCACTGTGTTAAACTGCTCCTGTTCAAAGGCAGCATTATTTATAATAATTCATCTTCTGTCTTCAAACATCCCTACAAAGGGCTTTAATAAGAACAACATACACAACAAAACAATGTTTGAAAGAGATGAAGTCCTGCTAAAAACATACCCAGCGATTTAAGTTTAAGGATATTGTCAACTAGAAACAGGGCCAAATATTTTGTTCCCATTGAAATCAAGGACGTAGTTGAAGGGACAGGGTAAAATACACAAAAGTGCATTTTGTGACTATGGTGATGGACTGCAGTGATGGACTGCTCTTCGCAGGGTGTATCTGGAGGAGCTCATTTGCCATTTAGTTGAAACAATCTGCTTTTAAAAACAGCTTCCTTCTTTGTCATCCCCTACTACAGTCTACACAAAGCTATGCTGAAACAAAAGCTAGATAATCTTCCCTGCTTTTCTTACAACATGGGATCTTTGCAATGCAAACATGCATAAAAACAGAGTTCCTTGAAACATCCACTTTGATTTCTCACAGCAAATCTCTTGCACTCTGTGAGAGAGAGTCAGATCCACAGCGTGGTAACTGGCATGAGCATTTTTTTAAGCTACTCTTGATATTGCCAAGGGTGAAAATGAACAGTGCTTTAACCCTCAAAGTGTTAAACTTGGTAACACACTGGGTTAATGCCAAGTTGAAAACGGCTTAATACATTATTACATTATTTTCAATTTAATAATAATTACACATTATTCATTGGGGAAAAAAAATTAAGAAAAACACTGTTAGCACCCTCTGAAGTCTTTGATAAATCAATTCTACGTTAGAAAAGCTCCAGAGTTTATCTAATCTGCTTTTCAATCTGGATTTGTCTATATGTGTACGTAACTAGCTGCATGAGTACTCCTACTGTATTCAAGAGAAATTAAGTATTTGAGGACTCTGCCAAGTAAAGGATATAAATGGATACTTCTAAAGTTCATTTACTTTTCTGGATAATCCACTGGTCCTGGGCACATGAGCAGTACTCGCTGGCTGAGAATTTGAGAACTGGCAATGAAAAATATTACTATTTGTGATGCACTGGCCCTGCCTTACAGGAAATTACATACCTGCTTTATTATGAGCCTGCAAGAAGATTCTCAGATTTCAGGACAACTGCTGAATTTAAGTATATTCGACACGTGCAGGACCAGGATGAGCAGGAATAACAACATTTTTAATGCAGCATATACTAACCCATCTAATTCTCACAAAAACAATGAATTCTGGAATCTCATAAAATTTTAATACTAAATTGTACCTTTCAGTTACATAAGATTCATGGACTTATTCAGTTTAAAAGAAAAATTAACTCATACAAGATGATAGCAGATCTTATATTGTAAATTCAACTTTTGTATTCACTAAAATAATATACATCTTAAAACATTATAATGGATATATTGCAATCAATTGTAGTCATGTACCATTTTGAGCCTACCTTGATCGGCACAAACTCCCTAATAAAGTTGATTCCATGTTCTTCCATATATTCTCCAATTTTGTTTGCCATATCCTGGTCAAATCCTCTTAAAAGAATGGATCTCACCATTACAGTGACATCTAATCCAAGACCTGCAAGAAATCCTGCACATTCCAAGGCAACATAGGAAGCTCCAACCACCAGAGTTTTCCCTGGACAGTAAGGCAGAGAGAAAAGGTCATCACTGGAGAAGGAGGGAANCACGACAGATTAATAAATTCTAATTAGGAGTAAATTCTGAATCACAAGAAAAATTTTGAGGTTATTTTTTACAGAAACTTATGACAAATTGTTTAAAAAGTAGGGGGTTTTTTCTCTGAATCTTGCTTCAAGTATTTTGCTGCAAATTTTAGCTCTTGAGAGCTAAAAGAAAGAGGAAAGGGTTCAGCTTTAGTATAAAAACACCACCTTCACTTCTTTGAGGACTTATCCTTTTGCTAAAGCATTATACACAGTGCAAAATATACACATATAATAAAACAAAGTAATGCAAACTACAGTAACAGACAGAGAGAGACAGAAGTACAAAATTATGGAAAACATGTTTAATCGCCTGTTTTCCATTTCTTTCAACTGCTTCATCAAGCTACGTCAGTTCTACCACACTTTGGACATAAACTATAAAACCAGGGCTTCCCAAGGAAGCCGGGATTCATGGAGGTATCACACTGGCTCAGCAGGGACGTAGGCAGAGCTTGGCAATGCAATTCTCCAAAGATTTAAGTTTAAAGGAAGTTTCTGTTTTCCAGACAACAACTGCAAAGGCTAAACAAAGACGCTCTCTGCAAATGTTGTGGTTGAATAACATGTGATTGTGTAATTAAAGGCTACATCATACTTCCTATCCCGCAGGGAACCCACTGAAGATTACACAGGCAGCCTCAATTTGATGGTCTTCAACTCTGGCATTCCTGACTCTTCCGCCTTAATGTTATTTCAAAGCACCACTTCGTAGGCTATACTATTTATTACCTTTAATTTCACTACTATGTATTAGAAGGGAAACATACAACATGGTGTTTTGGTTTCACAGGGATTATGCCAGTTATTTATTTCATTGCTATAGGGGTTTAAGGTTGCAATTCCAACCTCTGTTTCTACATTAAGTAACTTAAAAGCTACCCTGATACAAAAACACATTTCATCTGTGTATTAGGTTTGGTTTGGTTTGGTTTTGTTTTTCCAAAATTTTTCTTGAATTGCTTCGTTTTATCAATTAACCAGACATTTGAAATTGTTTTTCCCAAAAGTTGAATTAACTTCACTGAGTAGCTGTAAAAAAAAAATCAGGTTAAGTTTCAAGACTGCCCCAGCACACGAAGACAGGTACATTTCTACGAGCTTCACAACATTAATGGCTTTGCAACTCCTGCTTTCCTTGATATTTGAGCAGGGAGTCCAAGCAGACTATGCTCTTTGTTACCAAAAAAACTTCAGTATGTGAACTGAAAGACGATAAGGAATAGAGAGGAAGTGTGTGTACTGGTAACTGGAGCAGAGCTGGTGAACTAATTTTATGATGGACATGCATGATTTATGGTATTCTCGGTTATTGCTGTTATCAGTCAGAAAACAGAACCATCCTAATCAGCCACCCACAGTCCTGTGGTATCTACTAGACACCAATGTTTTTGGCACCTTAAAATCTGCCTATAGCTATTCTCCTGCACTTATTTTCCCCTGACAAAAAGTTACACAGGAAAGAAAACCAGCAACCAAGCAGCCCTGCTCATGCTTCATCACTTTTTCTTACAGGTGAAGCATTTACACACAGTAAATTACTTCATATTCCTCCCTGGTTTTACCTGCTAATGCAGTATTCTTTGTCTCCAGGTATACCCAGGTAGCGTGGTCGTTCACCAGTGGCAATGAGAAATCTTTCAGCCGTGTACAGCTTCTCAACTCCTCTTTTATTTGTTGCCTGTGGACAAAGTATTAATCTAAAGTGAGTATTTTGCAGTCTTATCAAGTGAGAAATTACTCTATTTGAAAAGCATCTCTATTCAGAAAGTATTATAGGAAGACCCAGCAAACAGGGCTAGGGAGTACCTTTACTGTGTGCGGCCCGACAAATTCTCCGTATGCATTCTCGTAGGTGACTTTCTTCTCTCTCAGTGCAACCCGATAGCCCCAGTTCAGTGAACCAATGTAATTCTGAACAGATTCTGTCATAGTCATCCAGTTGTGTTTGACTGTTAGAAACAAAAGAGGAAAGTTCATCTTTCAGTCTGTGAGTTCTTCTTTTTTCTATAGCAAACATGCATTCTCAGACAGATTTCTTTTCATGACTCAAGGACCTTTGTCTTATTCCTTTTTTATTCCAGGGCAACTCTACTGAAATTCAAAGAATTACATCAGCCTAGACAACATGAAATGTCACAGTGGAACAGATATGACTTAAAACATGGAAAATTTATTATCGATAGTTTTCTATTGACAGATGTTGTGAACAGGTGTTGTTGCTCAACAAATGAAGACTATGCATCTTTGAGAGGTGCCTCTGCACGTTCCTCACTACAGTATTATACCCCAAATAAATCCCAATCCTATAACCACGTACATTAGAGCGAACACAAAGTAAAATTAATCTTCTTACGTAGTTGTGACAGAAACTGAGGGAAAGGAAGTCCTTGCCTGCAATTATGAGGAAGTTTCTAATGGGGGACATTCTGGGGTATTCCCTTCAATGTTGTGTTATGTTCAGAAATGGAGAAGTACCTTATTGCTTTTATTCACACAGCAGTCTTATCAAATACTAACTTGATCAGAAGCTATTAATAAACAGATCAAACACTGAAAGGCAATAAGCCCCGTGGCTTTAGACTTGAAAAGTGCTTAAGTTTATGTGTCTCTGAATCTCTCTGAAGTTGCCTCACATTGTTAAAGCCAGAACATGTTTAAGTGCAACAAGCACTTGACTGGGAAAAGAACCTCTGGATTTTCAGCACACATGACAAAACTGCAAAAAAAGTGCTCTCCTTCTTTACCTTCTTCCGCAAACTCCCATCCAAATTTGCGTGAATCTTGCAAGGCTTGTCCCAGTAAAGCTGCCTGGTGCATCAATTTTTTAGGTATACAACCCACGTTTACACATGTTCCTCCAAGACCTGAGAGAAAGAAACAGAATGTGTTTTTCACATCAGTGTGGCTGATCTCAAAGGAGAATCAGAGTCTCTGAGTAAAGCTCCTTTAGAACAGGTTTGCAATGAAGACAAATTTACCCCATGAGTTTCCCAGAGGTGTAGGTGTGACAAAGTCCAGCACCATCACTTTTTTTTCATATTTGGCAGCCTCCTGCAAAACAAATTAAATAAGACACATATCTAAATACTAGGTTAAATTTAGAGTAGATGATAACATCATACATTGCTGAAAAGCTTTGCAACTTTTAATTAAGTAATAATGAATGATTTGCAAGGGAACAGCCAGACAGTCATTAATCTTCTGAATTAATCTGAGCACTCAGTAGGAAAAAAAGATGAAAAGAAAAAAAACAGGCATTCATCCTGCTACACAACATCATGGGACCAGTTGATACACAGGAGACTCCTCCTCTCTCCTCCATCCTGTCAGCTTGCTCACACTATTTCCCAACACACCATTTACTTTTAACATATATAACAAATTCTTCATTAATTCAGTTTTCCCTTCAAAGATGGCTTCTCAAACATTTGTTTAAAACCACATCACACAATGACATAAGCAGTCACGTGGCCAAGCATTACAATGTATTTATTCAACCTTTTTTCTTGGAGTAGAAGGGAACACCTGATTTTGAGTATGCTCTGTAGTTATTGGGATCAGCTCTTGCTCTTCAAGCTAGTCAACCTGTGGCATATTGACTTTACTGCCAGCATATGCAGATGTCATCCAGACTAGAAAAGTGATGGTTTATTTCATATAAGTTTAATTAGCAAATGTATAATCAATGCACGTAAATAATATTGAGAACTAGAATTTCTATACTGATTCCATTGTTCCTTTTGTGCTTTTTAAGAAAATGGCAAAAATCAGCAGTGGTAACTGGTACCAGAAAAAAACACTTAAGTAAGCACTACACAGCTGAGAAACAGGAATGACAGATTCCCCCATGAGATGCAGCAAAATAACTTTTGATACTTGGAGTAACCACAACAGTGCTGCATCACATGATGAGTTCTCAGCTGTGTAAGCAAAAACAACTGTAGGCACAGGATATTACCCTAAGGCCTTGGGTTTGGTTTGGGAGGCGCTGGACAGCCTTCAGCATTATGTTACCAGTCATACTTGTTAATCCAAATAGTTGACAATTAGAATTTCATTTTAAAATGTATCTTCATACAAAATACAAATGATATTTCAAGAATGCAGGCTGTAGACACCTTTGGGAAATATTAATGTACTGGATTTCTGTTTCTGATAAAGGTCAAGGTGGGCCAAGAAGCTAATTGCTATCCATTGGTAGCACCTCTGATAGAGTTCCTCGGAAAGGTGCTTAGGGACTGAGATGTGTTATTAACTCTCCTTTATAATAACTCTTATACACAGCTCAAAAGACCATTGCTAGTGTTAGCTAACTACACTCAGCTATACGCTCACATAATACCGCACAACATTACGTTGCCACCTCAGTAGAGATCACAAACAGATATAACCACTTCTGCAGAGCGATATGCCCACAGTAACTAAACTTGCCCTGCAGGCCTCACTGGGTTCAGTGCAGTGCTGCATAAAAACAAGGTGGGTCAAGGCTGGAGCTGTTCTGTGTGAACTGATAGTAGTGGCCTGGCCCTTTGGTCTGGGTCTGTGGTTGTGTTGCACAGAGTCAGCCTGGCAGCGTTTGCACTCACCGTGCAGACATGTCTCCAAAATAACAAGCTCTGAGCATGATACAGAGAGGAAAAGGAAGACGTGCACACAAAGCTGCATGCATCATAGCAAAAAGCATGCATTTAATCAACCTAGTTAAACTGCTGCAAACCTGAGTGTAGATACCCGGAACTTGTTATAAGACCTGTGTAGTTGGAGTTGTTTTCCTTTCGCTTTGTTTTGCTTTTTAAAGCACTGGTTGTTAATTCACTAAAGAAAACCTGAATCACCTAATTCAGGAGTTTATGCCTGTAAAACAGTTTCTCTTTAACTTCAGGAAACTGATTTGAAATACACACATTACCACTGATAGCGATGTTGACCTTGTTGACCTATCATCTTCTGCTCTGCTCCATGATCACTTGAGAACACTTAGCAGCAATACTTTATACACTAAGTTGAAAGAATAAGGCAATTTATCTTCCTAGCTACACACCTTTTCTGTCCCACAGCTGAAAAATGATGCAATAAGCATCATTGCTGTAGCTTCACAACCTAGCACAGGCACACAACAAAGCAGAACAGTTTCCTTATGGAAATTTCAACAGATGGCTTTTTATTACTGCAAAATGTTCTTCCATTACTGCAAGCTCCCTTTCATTCTTGTTACTCTCTTCTGTCCTAAAACATCCCCAACCTCTAAAAACCAGTGTCTGTATCTCTTTGCAGGTTCTCAGAATTTTTATAGCTCTTATCTTCCAACCTATGCCATGACAATAGTGCCCCTATCAATGGGAGAGCAGTAAACTACTGAAATAGATTACAGACATATAGCACATTACAAACCACCACTCAGCACTGCACTCTTCCATTATAATAGAAGTTCTTCTAAGGGGCCAAGGTTTAGTGGGAATCCAGCACTACACTGAAATATCTTCTCCTCATTTTCTTTCACTCCTCAATCACCCCCTTCACTTGAGAATAAAAGAAATGCTTTCTGCTTGAGGGAATAATCCAGTTATTTCTACCACAGCAAGAAGAGACAAAAAGTGTCTAACTACTGACGTAAAGGACAGTTACTGACTTACACTAAATTTCAGCAAGTTTCAAATATATGGGATAATGACAAGAGCTGGTATATTATACACCGTTGCGGATTCTTTTAATTAATTGTAGATTTGCTTCTAAAAGCAATATCCTAACCAAAAATCACAGATTACTTGGCTACAGGCAGGAAGTACCAGTCCCTAGAAATGAAGGGTGAGATCCTAATTCTGCTTAAATAGAGGCAAAATCTCCATTTATGCAATTATATAAGCTCACAATTCACAAAATCTCTCCCATTGTGAAGAATTAAAACAACATATGCAACTAGTTCTGAATGGAAGTTACTCTCTGACAAAACCAGAAACCCTCTGACGTTAATTCTGAATAGTTTTAAAAAACTTTTACAATTATGAGTTGAATTTTAATTCAACAACTAATAAACACTACTGAGATATCTATCTGCTGTTTTCCAACAGCATCATCTACTATTAGTGGGGAACAAGTTTCATTCTACTAAGCAGTATACCATGACATTTCTATGTTTTTCTTCTTTAGAACATAAGGAAAGAATATTTTAGAACTGGGGCTAACCTTAAAAGAAATCACACTGATCAGGCAGAAATGTTATGCCCCTACAGTGTTAAAGATACCCAGATACAAGGAACTGAGGATGTTGCCCACCTACTTTACAAGGGAAGTATAAATCTGTATTTTCTCTCATACCTTGGCAGCTGCCAAGCCACCTGAGCCCCCACCAATAACAATGAGATCATAATCATAGGAATGCGGCTCTGACGTATGCTCGTTCATGTCCAGCAGTTTATGTTGCTTGTCTTCCATATTTGCCTGAGCAGAGAAACAAAAAGGATTAGGAAACATTACCCACAGTGCTCAAAAATTAGTATTTTCAGCAGCAAGTATTGTGATAAGGGAACAAAATCGCATCTGAATTTCCCGAGCTCTGCATTTAATTAGCTTTTAAAAATTTCATCTTCTTAATCCATCCTTGGATAGCTCAGTACCTGTTAGATACTGAACTATGAATTTTCTTGTTTGTTGGAGCCCTGGGTTTCCTTACAGAGCTTAGTTTTCCACATTAACGCAACTCCAGTGCCTCCTCATACTGTGTACTCCAGGGTGAGACACATACCTGCTGACAGAGGCACTCCATTGATTTATTTTATTCATCTCCCCTGGACTTTCCTAATTAGTGTTTTTCCCCTCCTCCTGCATATACTAGTAGGAAAATACAACAATCATATACAACATTGTAATAATCTGCAGTTCCCAGACTTATCAAATGAGTGAGCAGAACTGAAGAAAACAATTTCTGAAAACTACATATTTGTAACATGCTTGTGTTTACTATTGCTTTGGTTTAGCATTGTAACTAACTTTGGCATCAAATGGATCAAGTGTGATCATTGCCATTTTACAAGAGATTATCTTTTTTTTTTTAATCAGGTGACAACTACCACAACAAAAACAACCCATAAGTCCTAAAATGCATTTTGACAGCGGTATGCCATGAAGAACATTGCATTATCTTCATATACTCTTTCTAAAGGGAGCTTTTGTGCTTCATTTGCAAAGCTCCAATTTATCAGGACTTCAGACCTTCAAGCCTTTGGAGTTGCTGGCAAAATTCTCAGTGCCTCTCAAACTGCAGAACAAGATTCAGTGAGTGAAAATCAGATTCCTCAGTTGATGCAAACCAGTGAGCATAAACTAAAGTCATGACAAAACTTTTAAGACCAAAATAGTAAATAAAGAAACCCATACTTAGTTAATTTACAAATCTGCTCGCTTTTATTCAAGTGTTTCTATCTGCCTAACTAGGTAGGACTTGATTCAGTACTACTGAAATAGTTACGGCAAATAAAAGGAAATAAAATGACCCAAAGAAGTTTCCCTTCTCTTTTCATCTTAATTTTGTTTTGCATAAAGCAGCCCTTTGTGCTCAACCTGTTCTGCTGTCACCTTGTCTGAGGTTAGATTACTCCCTCTTTGTAAGTAGAACTGTGTCTACCCTAGAGACTGCTGCCAGCACAGCCATGTCACTGACAAAATCCCTCAAGCAATTACACAGTGATGTCAGCAGAAACTCAGGAAGCACATCCACCTGTAGAAAGTTATGTTTTAATGGTATTTCATCACCCTGGGTAGCACGCTAATAGTAGAAACAAAACCTAGAAAACACCTGTGGCTGTTGTGAAGACATCAAAAAATACCTCATTTTCCTTCCTCTTCTCCTCTTCTTCCGCCATCCCAATATATACCCCTACCACTGAATCTACTTTGCACTCAGTTCCCCTTTTTTCTATTTTTTTAACACGGCCATTGGTCAGGCCCAAATTGCCTACTGCAATGGGAGTAAGAGTGAAAAAGGAGCATATATTGCATTATGATATGCAGTTCCAGTTTATTCATACTTAGGGACATAAAATTAGAGAGTGTACACCTTCTTGTTTGCTCAGTGGCAACAGGATGGTGTGAAGCTTAAGGGCAGATTAACTCCCACACAGTCATCAGACTCAGCTACTATCTTCATGATGCATATAAAGAAACCACAATACCTACCAATGAAATTTGCTTAGATCACTACTTAATTCATGCTGCTTTTTTTCTTTTAAGAAAAATGCTTTATGTTTTCACATGAATTAAGAAACTTCAGCTTTTATTCCCTACTGCTTGGTTCATTTTTCATTAGTTCTTCATAATAATTATTCATGAAAACATAGTAACAGTTTAGATCAGACAAAGTAGATTACAATCTTCCTCTCTGAAACCCCCTCCTAGTACCCCGCTCCAAAGCAGCCAGGATCTTGACAAGCTCCACTTCCCATTGATTGGGGGAACTTGTTCATGACCATGATCCCATCCAGAGAATGGATCTCCTCCATTCTTCTCCCAAGAACTACAATTTTTAAAAGAAAGTCCACATTCCTATTACTTTTCCATGTCAAAACTAAAGTACAGACCTTTCAATGTATCTCCCCCTACCTTTAAAATTTTCTCATCATCTCCTATTTGCTTCTCCTCTACAAAAACAACTGGCTGTGAAGCTTCTGCCGTTACTTTGCACTGCCCTTCTTGCAGCTCCTGTGCTCCCTTCTGCAAAATAAAGAATAAAATACCGTAGTATCTGGAGAGACGCCCTTTATGAGGGCTGTGCTCCTTAAGTGAAATTGTCTGGGGGAGTGGCCTGGCTGTCTCATTGCTTCCTCATCAGCGTCATGCCTGTCTCAGGGGAGCATTTCCTAAGGCGACCGACCAATGAGTAATTTGCAATGTTAGGATGACTTGCTATATTTTTCTCTTTAACAAAATCCCATATGAGATTTGGCTAAGATTTCAGTAAGTTTTGCCAATATAACAGTATGCTTGGAACAAAGCAAGGAAATAAGATTCAATCTGGCTCAGCCTGAAACTTCAGTTTTAAAGGAAAATGATGATTTTTAACTTCTTCACCAGAAAGGGATTTTTTTATGCTGATGTGCTGTCATTTTGTTCAGACTCATAAACTGAATTAAAAGTTTTTATTTCTCTTCTGAAATTAGTTCTCTGGAAACTTCTTTCAGTTCAATTTATTGATACACTGTTTTTGCCATGCATATCACCCCCCTCCCCCCCCAATAATTTCTGCCATCTGGTATTGCTTATGCTACAAAATCCCCTAAATAAACACCTTCAAAATCCTGGAAAAGATCTATGTTTGTTCACTGGTCATAACTGACTTTATATATACATTCTGTTGGAGATATATGTATACATCCAACAGAAAACATTAAGAAAATGTTTCTAACATTAAACGTTAGAAAAAACCTAACATCTCTACACATGGTGATACTTTATTTGACTCTTCATGGAAAAAGAAGAAAATCTAATACTCGATTGGAATCCATTATCAGCTCTGCCTTCCTCCATTTAACTCTGAGTAACATTAAGTTTGATTTCCAACAAATGGGTCAGTACACACTTGTTTGTACTTAATCACATCATACATACTTTGCACTGCACAACCAGCATTAATTAGCAAACTCGGACACGTGCACATACTTAGACAAACAGCATACTGAATGTGTATGCATTCCTCGGGTACTGAGCCCACAAACCTGAAGAGCATTCACACACACACACAAATGCAAAAAGGCAGTCATGGAAAATTGATCTGTAATCTCACTGTCTCTGATTTCTTCTCTGAAAGTTGATGATAAAATTCTTTTTATCTCACAAATGTATTGGGAGATGTTGGTAAAGGGCTTTAAAGATGAGAAACATTTTGCAATAGTTAACAGTAGTATTAGTGATGGATAAGACTTGGCCTATTCTAGCTTGGGGAAGGAACTCAGGAATTAATCTGTGTATATAAGCACACATGTAAAAAAACCAAAGAAAAGCAACACTGGTTACAATCTTCACAAAGGAGAGTTTTTTCATCAGTGTATGAGCAAAGCTACAGTCCTGTATGTACCTGCAGCAACTGAAGCCTTATATTTTATTCCTATAACAAGTTTGAACAACCTGAGGAATGTTCATCTAAAACTATATCTTCAATGAGATAAAAATCTAGTAATTAGATTACACAGGCATTTATACAACATCTCTAATTATTTTCAGCTAGATCTGTGCCTTAAGTGCCTAGCTTTAGCAATAGCCCCAGAACACAAAGGCAACCATAACCTCTGGCAGAGACTTGAAAGGGTTTGTACGCAGGCGGCTGCATCTGCTGCTGCTGCTAGGGGCCTCTCCCTTGTTGGTTCAGGCAACCTGCCACCGTCAGGATGACAAAGCAAAAACTGCTCTGCCTGTCACGTGCTTGCTCTCCATAAAATTCCATCCATTAACGGCAATTACGATAACCCGCAGTCCCGGTGAATCGATACTTTCCAGAAATCAATCAGCAGATACCTTTTTGCAGAGCAAGGCTGCTAAGGAGAACCTGGACCATGGAGATGCCCTGGATAATCCTCAGAGACATAGCGGTGAGGACGACTCTCTTTGCCTGTTACTTCAGCAAGTCTGCAGCAACTCACAGCCATTGCAGGAAGATCCAGCAAGGCTATTACCCTGCACTATCACCATCTTTGGTTTCTGTTAGTACCAATCTAGAAGATGGTGGCTGTTAAGTGCTACCTCCCCACCCACCAAGTGCTCCTGGACATGGAGTGAACTGACCTAACAAATCACTACTATCAAAAGGGGACAAGCCTACTTTCTTCCACCTCAGTTTTTTTTTCTTCTTCTTCTTGCTGGCTGCATACTTGGCACCAGCTCTGGCAGCCAACAGACCCTTACGTGAGCTAAACCAACTCACTAACCGAGGAGAAAACTAACCCAGGAGAACACAAGATGTGGAAAGTTTCCCACCAGCCTAACAAGCTCAGCCAGCTCAGAGAAGGATCCGGTGAGCACTGCAGCCAGTGCCAGGCAGAAGGCATACCCACACAAACCAGCAGGGAGGAAGAGAAGGCAGCAACAGTTCTCTTGCAGGTAGTAGCAAAATTGCCCGTTGCTTGTTAAACCAACAAAACCCCACCTTTTTAGCATTTACCTGAATCAATTTCTGAAGCAGACCACACTAAGCCTCACTGGCACTTCTTGAGCAAAGAAAAAAAAAAATAAATACAGAGAAACAACAACCATGGTATTTTTAATCCATATCCTTCCTTATTGGGAGTGAGCTTCCTCACAAACCAAAGTCCTTCCTGGTACCGAGCTGACTGAACTGAACTTTTGACTTTTTGTTGTGTAACTTCTGGCAGGGGTGAAAAAAGGCACGATTGGTTCTAGAAGGCCTTGACCAGGCGAGAACATGACCATCCCAATACAACAGCCCCGACCAGCTTCATGAGCAGAACCACTCCAGGATAAGAATCGCCATACTCTGCAAAAGTGTCCACCCAGGGACACAACGGGCTGCTGAGGCAGGACATGGGGACCCATGGAAATCACCTTTCAGTTACTTGCTATGAGGGTCTGTGAGAGGTGCTCCAAGGCAAAGGTCCTCACTGATCTACCTGGATTTTCTGTGTCACACAGGACATTACCAACAAGAATGAACTTCACATTCTTGACAAACAATGTAATTAAAAAACAGCTGTCTCTGCTCCAGTAGTTCAGAAGATGCCACTAATTTTGTAATGTTTATGAACAAGCATGTAACTTGCTTTACAGCCTTATCTTCTGGCACCTGAGAAGGACAAGCTATTTCATATGACAATCAGCATTTACCTTATACTCAAATAAGCTTTTTAGGTGGAAAAACTTCCAGCTTTTCCTTCTCCTAGAACCTTTGCCCTTTCAACACTGGTCACTACCTCCTCCTTTGCATAAACTCAAACATTTGGAAGTGATGGTAACAGAGCCATTTTATCATCCAGATTACGACAAGGGAAAAAAGCCAAGCCTTTAAAATACATGCCTCCAGCCTGGATCATATCACAGATCCATGCTGAGAGGCTGCTTTGCAATTAGCTGAACTGACAAAACCGTGAAAGAATGGAAACCTGTGGCAGGATGCAGGGAAGGATGAGAACCTCTTAAACTGCCTTTGGCCCTACAGGAATTACAATGCACCCACGCTTCCCTGAAGGCCAGGATCACTGGGTGGAAATTAGAAAATAATACTTAGAAACTGTACTATGGTGTAAGTGGGACCTTCAACCTACCTCACGCGCTTTATTTTTTACTGTGACAGAGACACAGTGCAGCCTTGAGACTAATGAAGAGAAGAAACAGAGCTGGCTATTGTAGATATGTCAGGGCTTGCTTAGATAAGGGCTACATGAGCTGTGCTCCAGTGATCTTGGCCAGGAACCACTGGTACCTTTGACAGGATAAACTGGCATGGCCCTGTGGCTATGCTCTGTCTTTCCAAGTGTCAATTCAGGACTTGGTTGCCCTGTCAGAGGTTGTATAAAGTTAGTTTAGAGGTACATTTGCCTCCCCACCTGAACTCAGCCAAAGTCTGAACCCATAACAAGTCAGTAACATTAAGACAGGCCCAGCCAACAATATTTACACACGCAGAATTCAATGCTCACTGACAGGCACTGTTAATCAAGAGTGAACCACTGACATCCCATGAATTCTACTTCTGAAGGCTGGTATATGTTAGCCTTGAATTCTGCTGTCTACTCACATGACCAAGACATGAGTTACACCAAATTACAAGTACCCGTCTAGCCTTCTCTCTGAAATTATCAACTTGTCCTTAACTATGTGTAAAGTACTATGTGCAATCATTGCACAGAAAATTTATAGCTAGAGTAAAATCCTCACTTTGACTAAGTGTCAAATATTAAGAAAACAAAACCTAGAAGGTGAAAAAAACCCCTACCTCAGAGTATCTTTTGCATCTACTCATTGTTAAGAAATATTAGTTGTTTAGCTTAAATAAGTTTTAAATAGAGCGAATCACTTAGAGTTGTAAGGTTGTGAGATTTAGTATGCTGTTTACATAGCTTTACTTACTTAGTGAATAGCTAGGTTTGTTGAGGCCTGAGGCCACAAGCCATAAATTTACACATAGGTATATTTTTCTTTTTAGTAGCTGGTACAGTGTGTGTGTTTTGGGTTATTTAGTGTGAGAATAATGTATATAACACACTGAAGTTGTGGTTATGGCTAAGCGTTATGCCTAAGCATTTATCCTAAGTCCAGAATGTTTTATCCTAAGTCTGGGACTTTTCCAGTTTCTCATATTCTGATGTAAAAACAGACTAGAAAATATGAAGGCTTCAAGACTACAGCCATCAACAACAGGTGCAACTCATTGAGATGNAAGATTTAGTATGCTGTTTACATAGCTTTACTTACTTAGTGAATAGCTAGGTTTGTTGAGGCCTGAGGCCACAAGCCATAAATTTACACATAGGTATATTTTTCTTTTTAGTAGCTGGTACAGTGTGTGTGTTTTGGGTTATTTAGTGTGAGAATAATGTATATAACACACTGAAGTTGTGGTTATGGCTAAGCGTTATGCCTAAGCATTTATCCTAAGTCCAGAATGTTTTATCCTAAGTCTGGGACTTTTCCAGTTTCTCATATTCTGATGTAAAAACAGACTAGAAAATATGAAGGCTTCAAGACTACAGCCATCAACAACAGGTGCAACTCATTGAGATGAGAACAACTGATGACCTGCCTAGAGACAGAGAAAGAATTCAATGAGGTGTTAGAACACCCCAGACAAAAAATCATAATTGGACCAAAAGTTGCATAAACAGTGCATGAGGGGTGGGTGAAGAGTCTGTAAGGGTATAATTACCCATGAATTTCTTGGCTCAGGGTTCCTCTCTGGAGGCACCCATTTCGAGACGACCCTGCTGCTGTACCACTTAATAATTTTTTTTTTTAAACTTTGATGCCTGAGACTCTGCTATGGGAAACCTAGGGTTCAGACTGGATGGCACTGGCTTCTTTAACACTTATATAAGCAGAAGCTTGCAATAGTTGTATATACTCCTTATGGTTTGTAAATTCAGCCTGCAAGGAAGAAGTTCCATGGTGAGTTGAACAAACAAAAACACTTCACCAATACCACAAAAACATGTATCTTTCACAGATAGCTCTCTCTTTTTCTCAAAGAATCTCACTGTCTGCATATGCAAGCACTGAGAAAGGAGAAGGTAAGAAAGACTGAGCTATGCCCACAGTCCTTGAGACTCTTTTGCTTGCTTATCTGTTTGGTGCAGTTCAAGAGAAAAACAAAGAAGTTCTGGGCATTTGAATAGCTCCTTCACCTGCAGAGTGCACAAACATTAACAGAAGAGACTGAAGAGTGAGATCACTTTCATCCTTTCCTCCCTGGGTCACAGGTCTGTTTTATTATGTGCTGGCTTCCATTCATGCAGTCTTCATGTAGCACAAAGAAAGCACCATATGCACAAGCCCAGAAAATAGGCTTGATGCTCCTCCGGTTCTGCCAGTGATTTGCTTGACATACTGCTGAAACATCCAAAAGGTATTTACGTGTTTGAAATTATTGTGATAAGAAGCATCCCAACAGAAAGAAGATGCGCAAGTTTCCTTGGCTTTATGCTCTCTCCATGTCTGACCAAAAAAGCCCTTAAAACCATTCACAACAGTTACTCCATTAAGTTATTGCAATTTTTTTAGCAATCCCTGACCATTGATATAAATGAGAGCAGATTCAAATCACCTTAACTTGACTAAGAGACTGGTCATGTAATCTGGCTCACCGATGACCTTTTCTACACTCATTTCCCTAAGCCTACCAAATTAATGAACAAATATAAACAGGGTGTTTCATACAAAGTTTGATTCTGACCAGCTCTCAAACTCAAAAACCTCCAAGCTTCAAGACTGACAAGTAAAAGAGTAAAGTGCATTTTTTTAAGAAATAGGAATTTTTTTCAAACAATGTTACTTCTTCTATTTATTCAGTGTGTTGCTTTAAAGTGCTTTAGGTTTTATTGTATTCTTGTCAATCTGCTTCTCATGTGTAAGAGCTTAAGACTTCTTCCATTTAAATAAAGCATAGCTTGAATGGGATCAACATCATGGCATAATGTGGAAAAAACAAACTCTTCACTTAGTTGAAACAGGGTACACAAACAGAAACTGCGACGCTCTACTTTGGCACAGATTTAAGTGAGTCCTGGATTGTAGTTTGTAGTGTTACTCCAAAACACCTATCTCCTTCATGAAAACACAGATTCTTTTTTACCACAACTATTTGAGTATAAAAGGCATTTAAAAGCATTTTCATAAGTAGCAAAACATGTCGATACAAATTTTCTTTTGCGAACTTTTCAACCTAAGTGTTAAGTTCTCTAAGCCAGAGGAGAAAAAAACTCATAATTCTCAGCAAATCAAATGCCGTAAACATATGAAAAAGGCAGAAAATGACAGAAAGCTTCGCAGAGTCGTTTTCTCAAAAGGCAATACAAATCTACTGAGAACTTTGAATCTAACCTCTACATAGCAGGGCAGAAATTACAAAATCAAAACACGTCAAGAAGAAATACTGACAGAGGAATGAAGAATGCCAGATAAATGAAAGACAAACTTTCAAGTGACATTTATCTGACAGCCCAATTCAAAGCTCTCTATACCCAATGGAAAAGCTTCCACACAGACGAAGGCCTTAAGCGACAAAATTCACCCCTATCAGCTCAATTTTCTAATCAACACCTCGGGACTGACTCAGTAACATCCTCCAATCCACTTTTCACTAAAGATGGCTCAGCACTGTATTTTGAGGGCTGCAATTCACCACCTTTGCATCCAAGAAGAATGAGAAGAGTTGCTAGCATGGGGCAAGAAGTTCACCACTGAAATAGCTCCCTCTCAGCCTCTACACAACCAGGCACTCAAGCTCATAACCTGTCACATCGTGATAGTCTGCAAAAGGGGTTCTGAAACTGGCCTCTGTTCCTAGTTCCTAGCAAAAGAAGTAATTCCTACTTTCAGGCATTCCTTTTCCTTTTGCTTTTCTAAATATCCATGCAGCTACCATGAAAGTCCAACCCTAATATGAAAAAGTATTTTTCTTTACTATTTCAACAGGGAGTTCATTGCACTCCTTGGCTTGTTATGAAAATTGCTACAGGACATGTTTCTGCCACAATAATTATGGAACTTGAAAGCCCACTCCAACTAGACCCAGGCTTTCTTGCAGGCTTGCCTAGTAGTGCTCTCACCACCAAAGTCCTTAGCAGTATCAGACAGTTGGTACTTGCCCTAAAAAGTCTTCAGCCTTTACTCCTTTCTGATGTCATTGTTTACAGTAAACCATATAGGAATTAGCCAGGTTGCTCTAATTAGCACTATTAGAGATGTTTTCTGTGAGCATAACATCACATGCTGACCTCAAATATTTCTGATGGAAAACATCTACAATACAACCCCTATTGGCTTCAACAGAACAAGCTGTATTCAGTAAACAAAGGCAAACTTCAGATTATCTCTGCCTCAGTAAAACGGCAAGTAATGCTAGATTAATTAGGTATCTTTATCTTTGACCACTTCCATCTTCCATTTTAGTTCATTGGGAGCTAAATTAACCAGGTTATGAAAAACCTAATATAAAGCTTCCTTACCTCTGGATCTGTAGTCAAAGCTCTAACATCTCATATAACTATTGTATATACAATCTTTACAGAAAACGTCACCTCACAATACCAATAGTTTTTAATGCGGACTTTTGCCTATTCCCTTCAAAAGTCACTGTTGCTTTTGGATTTGCCCATGTTAGTATAATGATTTGTCTAATCCAAATCAAAACAAAGGAAACTGATTGCTGGTATGACTACCTGCAGGTGTATCACGCTCACAGTGCCATCTGTACTGGCTCACCCTTCATTGGGGATGACCTGAAAAAGCTGAGCTTCTTGGGTTTTTTTCTTGAAATTCCTGTGGCCAACACAAACCTGTGGCTCCCACAAACTATGATTAATATTCTCATGATACTTTTTTCTTCCTGGTCATAAAATAAACAACTGTCTGACAAGAGGAGGAAGTGTCACCAGCCACGCTTGAACAACAGTGGCACCTGCAGCCCAGAGAGGTGAAATAGTACTCAGCAGGGCTAGAACAGGATCTCCTGGTGCTGGTATAGGGTTAATTTTCACAGAAGTTGGGAGGGGGCACAGCCAGAGTAGCTGACCCAAATGAGCCAAGGGGATATTTGATACCATGCTGAGGTCATGCCTGGGATACTGGGGGAGCTAGCCAGGAGAGGTAAGGGTCTTTGCAGCTTGGGAGCAGGCTAACCATTGGGCTTCATGTGGTGAGTGGTTGCATTGTGTATTCCTACCAATATTATTGTTGTTGTTGTTGTTGTTATCATCTCTTTTTTCTTGCGTTGTATTATTAAATCTGTTGTTACCTCAACTTATGAGGTTCAACCTTTTGTTTTGTTTTGTTTTGGTTTTTTTCCAATTCTTTCCCCCCATCTCCCAGGGGGGTGAGGCAAAGGAAGCAACCACGTGTCACTCGGTGGTGTGCAGCTGCTGCTCAGTTTCACAGAGCGTCATTATCCATGACAGTCTTTCTGGGGCCCAATGTGGGACATGAAGGGTTGAGATAATGACAAGTCTGACCAGAACATTCTTTAACAATTTGTTATAGGCACTTCATGTATTTGTTAAAAACTCACTGGTCACGATGCTGGCTCATTTGTTCACATGGTGGTGTTATGTAAAGTCTTATATGCATTATGCTTTTCCTGTGGCAATGTTTCTCAGCTCTCGGAGAAGGACCAGGGCGACCATTTTGCTGTATTGGATAACGCCGACTGAGGCTCTGATTGCAGCGCTGGCCGTGCGGCTCGGCGGGGATTCCTGTGAGGCGCTGTTGTATCTCGGCGCCCCCTCTCGGTGTTTATCGGTAATCGCACCCAATCTAAGGGAGAAAGGGGGGGTACACCCTCCCGCTCCTTCACTTTCTCTCTCCCATTCAGGCTAATTACAACAGCTTTTGAGAATTTTGAGTATCCTGGGGATGTTCAAGCCATAATGTTCTTTTTGCTGTGTCTCCTGAGTGTGTGTCAGGTCTTGTTCAGGGTTATACCAGAATTTTGTAAGAATACCATCCAGAGACCTGCCCCGAGGCTGGACAGCCATGGGTGGCATGGCATGTGGGAGAATATGGGCAAGCATCTGGAGAACTCCTCACCTCCAATGGTTTGGAATTTCACACCCGAACAATTACAGAAGCCTAATAAGGTGACAGAATATTTGAAAAGCAAATGCTGTAACTATCCCAAAGAGGCACAGCCTACTGCACTGTGCTGGGCCCTGGCCAGGATCTACCAAACACTGCTCGATACTATGCAGCATTCTCAGAGGGAAGAGAGGGAAAAGAGACTTTTTGCAGGTGATCTCTCAGAATGGTCATGTAGTTTAAGGCAGGTATTGCATCCTGAAAACTACTTGGGTACTTGGCTCAGAAGCCTATGATTTTTTTTTCTTCCAAGAAGGGCTTTTTAAAAGGGAAGAAAACCACACTCATTTTAGTCCAGAGTCATAAAAGTTTCTTGTCCATGACAAATAAAAGGACTCAGATTGAACAATTTGATCCTGTTTGTATAGGATAAGCAAAGCCACTGGAAGATTCTTGGGTTCTTCTTTTTCAGATGGTTAAGTATCTCAGCTAGTAGTCTATAATACAGATCATGTAGCATTGTTGAATAAATTCAGCACACTTGTTGGATGAACTGTAGGCAAACATACAGCAACAATCAACAGAGCGGGAATGCCCATATCAGGTTAATTTCCCATAGAACTGCTGCTTTTTTGCCAATATCTTACAGTTCTTTAAACATTTTCCTTTCTACTCTAAAAGATGCTGATACTAGTTTCCTACTGGTGTGTGAAAACACCTAGAAATAAAGGGAACTGTACACAGGAAATTGAAGCCAGATATATGCAAAGCTCTGCAGCTTTGATGTAGTGATACTGAAACTTCCTTGTAACTACAGCAGATCAGATTTCAGACATGGACATAGGCACCCACCATTGTTAAGAAACCCGCGTGACCTCCAGCTGCTACTTCAGAAATTTTTCAGTAGGTTCTGTGTCATATTTGCAGATGTTTTAAGTACTGTGGCACATGTAAAATAGTATAAGCCACCAAAGCAGCATGATTTCTAGAGATAACTATTTGAATAGAACTATTGACAGAAATAACAAACTAGGTACCTGTAACAAAAAAACCCCAAACTTTTAACTTGCTTCCTTCTTCCTTGTAAATATCTTAACAGAATACACATTGTTTTAAATAGAAGAAATTAGAAAAAATTAGGACATGATACACACATTCCATTACTCTGAGTTTTGTATGAAATCAAGTTATTGGAACTGTATCTATTGTAAGTCATGTAGTTTGTCTAGTTAGGTCAGAAGACAAGGATGCAAAGTGTTTTGAGCAAAGAAAAGTAAGGTTGTCTGGCACAATGTTTTGGACTTTACACAGCATACGCATTATCCACTCTCCAGTTCTTGTTGGATCTAAAGAAACTCTACAGAGAAAGGCAAAGAAGAAAAATAAATAGTATCATGATACTGAATTTTATTTTTGGTACTTGTACTTTCATAGCATGTTATTCACAAAAAAAA